>JAPMOR010102959.1:0-35000 GCA_026543865.1 Argiope aurantia
TACTTCAGCTACGTTTCTGATATATCAAAGTAAATAGAATAAGATAATCTAACTAACATTCCGCCCCCCTCCCTCACCAGCGAATGTTCCAGAAGCCGAATTCTTCAACCTATCTAGTGACCTTTTCAAAATGGTCGTAAATATTCACTCTTTTCTAGGTTAAGTATGAACCTTAAAATTCAAGGTTGAGGCATATAGCAGTTTACTTCTTCGCTAATAGAGTTAAAAAAAAAATGGTTGCTTGTAAATCGATGCATGCGTTAAACCTTGAGACAAACTAAAAGGAAGACATTAGCATTATTAAGTCAGCTGCAAATAATCACAACTTTAACGGAATAAACATGAAGTTCATGACAAAAATGCAGCCGTGATGTGAATGAGTTTTACAGATGTTGAAATCATTGACGAATAACTTAGAAGAAATGAATGTTTCGGATTTAGGTTTATTAAATGTTTATTTTCTGTTCCGGTAAAATGATGCGCACTATTTTCCTGCGAAAAAAATTGGTAGAAAAGAGAGTAGCGGAAAAAAAGAAAGAAAAACAAAAAGAATAAACTGTTCTAATACATTATCTGTAGTTTTTCATGCTAATGATTTATAATAAAAGAAAGTACTGCAATCGTCAAAAAATTCAACTTGAAGAATTTTGATGAATTTTCTTGTTGACATCTTGAATTAGAAAAACTATTTTGAGAATAATGTCATAAGTAGAAGGAAATATTATTCACGGCGATTAATTTCAATACTGATTTAAAGGGAAAAGCAGTAGTAGTTGATCTTATAGAAGACGAACACAAACCAATAACTAAAAAATGAAGCAAACTACAAATGTAGAACTTGTTATGTGGTATTTATGCTAAAATTGTAGCTCTACTGGGAAACATTATAAATAAAATTCGTAAAAAAAAAGTCTGGCTGTCTATCCGTTTACATGTAGACAATTTAACTTAAAAACAGAATAATCGGACAATCTGAAATTTTGTATATGATTTTAGGTCTAAAATTAAAGATATATTTCAAATTTTGGCCCAAATTGGCAATGAGTTGTCTGACATTCTGTGTACCTGTCTGGGCCAAACATGTAGATAGTTTTTATTCATTTATCGACGAATGCGCTAATTCATTAACGCAAGTTCCTATATGGGCTATTTTTCTGTTGTAATTTTTACACCAAAATTTTAGATCTATGTTTATTTCTTTTGAATTGAATCAGTTGAAAAAAAAGTTAACAGTCTTACGAGGAAATAAACTTTTCCTTTTTAATAAATTTTACGAAGAGTGGAAAAAATAGTAATCCGAAAGTGGCAGGACTAAGACTTACAAAAGTGGAGTGAGACATCCCAGTCAAGTTGCATCAACATCCGTTGTGTGGTTAAAAATTTACGTACTCCTTTAGTGAAAGATTGTCTTTTAAAAAATAACCGATGGTTCGCTTGCAAATTGTAAAACTAGTAAAAATTACATACGTAACCGACTCAATTGCTTGGTTAGGTGGTAGTATTTCATAATAGATGGCATCTTCAAATGTAACCAACAACAGAGCATAATTTTTTACTTTCTCATATACGTAGTATAAAAAAGATATTATAAACGTCAAAAAATTGGAACTCGAGATTTCGTCGAATCTCCGTTAATCATATCTTTGTGAATCAGAAAAACACATTTTTGGAAAATGTCCGTCAGTCTGTCTTTGACAAAGATAACTCAAAAACAGCTTGAGCTAGACTGATAAAATTTGGTATGCGGTCTTTACACCGAAAAAAATTGCCAGTAAATTTGTAGTCTTTACACAAAAAAAATCTTACTAGTAAATTTGTATATTTCTATCAAATTTTGAGCAAAATTCGTTTAGAGGAAGACTGTCTATCCAACTGTTCTAATATAAGTTATCACGATAACTACAAAAGGAAGCGAGCTAGATGAGTAAAATTCAGCACACACATTTAACATCTACATTGTGGCCACCCATCAAATTTTGAACCAAATTCATTGAGGGTTGACAGTCTATCGGTCTGTACTTTCAGAAACATATAAATGCGATAGCTCAGAAATGCAATGAGTTAATTTTGGTATGGAATTTTGAGACTACAAGTGTAGCTTTTTATCAAATTTCTGTTTCAATCGATTGTGGAAAATGCATTTAAATGATAGATTCGCTTTTCAGATGTTATTAATCGAATGCCAGAGCTTAATCGCCAAATAACTCGCCAAGGATGACACGATAGATTCAGTAAAATTACTAAATTAATGCCAAAAGTTAATATTTCGTAACTATTTTGTGCCAATGCCATGCAGGACGTTTTCTGATATAACACCTTTATTAGAGAGTATGCGAGAATGTTTGGAGGGGGGGGGGAGTGATTTCCGTCAGTTTGAACATGTTGTACCCCTATGAGATGAGTAAAGTCGGCTTAGTCAAATTACTCCATAAATTTGTACTTACTAGAAGATGTGCCTGTCAAAATGGACTATTATTCTGTTAGCAACAATAATTCAGATATGATTGTCACAGGTTAACGAACCAAAGTTATAGTAGAAAATGTCATGTACAAATGGCAGAGTGCTTAAATAATAATAATAATATATCACTTGTATTATGCTTTAAACGTAACTATTTAGTCACGTTTAAAAGTTGTTTTCTTGAAATGATGTTAACTAACACTCAAATCGAAACTAATCATTAAAATGGGCTTAAAACAAATAGTGATTCACTAACAGTAACACTCATTAACTTTCTGATGTCAAACTAAAAAAAATAAAAATAATGCCGAAAGTAAATGTTAGCAATTTCTCTCTCTCTAGTTAACTTTTATTTTCTTGCAGTGAGATCTTATCTAACATAATATTCATGAATATTCAAATTAAATCATTGAAATTCGATTGAAACAAAAAAAGTGATTTGCTAACATAAAAAAAAATGTTGAAAAAACAAGTAATCGAATCGATATTTCTTCATCTATCGTTTATCGACCCCTTTACTGTATAATAGATCTATCATAAAATATTACTGGGTGAAGTTTCGAATAAAACTCAAGCTTATATGATAAAAATTGCAGATTTCAGCCCATTGATCTTTACTGCAATCCATCATAAAAAATGTCTTATTATTCATTTCCATTTATATATAAAAATATATTTGAGTTACTAGATTATTATATATCCGAGTCACTAGGTGCCGAGGCATCATTACGGAACTGGATGAAAAATTATGTATATTGATTACTGTAGACAATCCATTTCTCATTGCACGTTGTGATCCATTTCAAAAATGAATCGTTTTCACTGAATTTGAGCATTGAAACGATTTAAAAATATGGCCCATTTAAAGTTTTCATTTATGAGGTATTCGAACCAAGGCAATTACCAAAGCTAAGTATTATTCTTATTTTTCAATTTATTTCTTGGTTGTTTACAGCAGTTAATGTTTTCAGCATATTGAAAATTAAATGAGTTCAATAATTAAATTGTTGGCTTATATTAAGGAATTAATGTAAATAATTTGTTTGGCCAAATAGCTGGTCATGGAAGAAGGCTGGATCAAAATATTTTTTATGTATTATTATTAAAACTTAATTTCAATTTTAATCTCGACTCTCGGGCATTAAGCTTTAGGGGATAGAATAAACATGTAGATTATTATTTCAGAATGGGGGAAAAGCGCTGTTTCGGTATTCGTCATTTAGGTTATTACACTTCTGTAAATATTCTTCAACTTAAAAATTTTTTTGTTTATTTGCAGTACATTTTTTCGTAAATAGCGCTGCTTTTTACATGGTTAGAAACCCAATATACAGTACATGACTTTAAGACATAGCATTAGCATTTTGTTTCTGCTAAAGGGGGAAGCGGCGGTAGCCTGCTGGTAAGGTGTCAGCTTGTGAGCCATAGGATTTCAGGTTCGAGACCCGATTCCACCGAAGAGCCGTCGTGTAATGGAGTCTGTTGCACGTTAAATCCGTCATGCCAAACGTCCCCCCGCTGGTGTGGTGTGGAGACGGGAGTGCCAGCTCAGGTGTCCTCCTCGTCATCAGACCGCGGTTCAAAATTACGAGGTCCTTCCCGAAATAGCCTTAGTGTTGCTTTACAATGGGACGTTAATATAACTAAACTAAACTGAAATCTGCTAAAGGGGGGGGGGGGAAATGAACTTATTTGTAAACCCAAACTTAATGTATATCTTAGAAGTATAAAAATTTATAAAACTGGCATTAGTCACTATCCGAAATTACCATCTTATCACATCATTTACCACTAATGAAGAAAACCTCTACCATTGTATGTTGCAAAATTGAATAATGAAAACTCACGACTTCTTAAAATGATTTTGGCATTATAAATTTAAATTGGGCAAATAATGCTATTCAACAGAGGAAAATTTTGATTGATTTACGATCGTAACGCATGAGTGCATAATAGCTTTTGAAACTGCGTAATCCTTTAAATCAGTGGTGATTTTCAACAATTTTTTGGTCATACCTTTTTACTTTCTTTTATACGAAGTATAGAGAAAAGTATAGTAATCGTCAAACTACAGATTTTGACGAATCTCAACGTTTTTGACCTTACTGAGTTCAAAAAGCAAATTTTTGGAAAATGTCCATCCGTTTGTCTGTGACGAAATTAACTCAAAAACGTCTTGAGCTAGACGGATGAAATTTTGTATGCAGTCTTTACACCAAATTTGTAGATTGCTATCCAATTTTGAGCAAAATCCGGTCAGAGGAAGTCTATTTGTCCAGCTGTTCGAATATAAGTTAGCACGATATCTACAAAGCGAAGGGAGCTAGATAGATAAGATTCTGTAGACAGATTTAACATATTTAATATAGACGCTTACCAAATTGTGAGCGAAATCCAAAAAGCGGTTGACCGTCTGTCTATCTCTGTTTTCAAAAACATGTAAGCACGATAACTCAAAAACGCAATTACTTAAATATATCAAATTTCATACGTGATTTTCTGATTTTAAGTGCAGTTTTATGTAAATTTTGTTTCTATCGGTTGAGAAAAACGCGACTAGAACTCAAATTCGATTTTCGGATACTTTTGATCGCCTGCCAGGGATTAATCGCTAAAACACTTGCCAAGAATCACATATAGGTTCTGTAAAAATGCTAAATGCCCGCCAAACGTTAATATTTCTTAACTGTTATACGCCAATGCCATGCAGAGCATTCACTGGGATAACATCTTTATTAGAGTATGCAAGGAAGTTTTATAGAGACCACTCCCGCTGGTTTATTTTTTTGTACTTCGTATTGTTTTATTCTCTTTTTAAAGTTTTTATTAATAATATCAAGGACCTAAGTAAGCATGAGAGTCAAACTAATATCATGTGTAAAATTTAATTTTCTTTTTACGTTTTGTACGATTTTTATGATAATATTAGTTCAATTTCAAAACAAATAGAAACGGCATTGAAATAATTTTTCGGTGATTTAGAATGAAAGCTAACGATAACCGTGATGACAAATTATTGATGCTTGCTTTAAATCGCATTTCAGATAAAAACATCAAAATGAAAACTTTTAGGAGTGTTGATGAAAATCGAAATGAACAAAAGATAAAGGGCAGAAAGAATGCTTGTACGAAGGAACAGTTTTGCAATATGATTCGTGATGGACTTTTTACAATCAATTACTATGTCTTAATCCATTTCTTCCGGGGTTGCAGTGGCTTGGTGGTAAGGTTTCGGAACCGGAAGATTTTAGGTTCGAGATCCGATACCACCAAAGAATTGTCCTGTAAATGGATCTGGTGGATGTTAAACCCGACGGAGTCAAACGTCCTCTGGCTAGTGTGGTGCGGAATCTAGGAGAAGGAGTGCCAGCTCGGCTGTCGTCCTCGTCATCTGACCACGGTCCAAAATTACCAGGTACGTTCCAAAATAGTGCTAGGGACATTAATATAGCTGAATCAATCCATTTCTTCCTTGTTCTTATTTAATATATAGAATTTCTTTCTATGTATTTTTGATTATATGCGCCATTTGATTTTATACCTTAACCTTCCAGTTGCACTTGGGGAGACAAAATACACTTTCTCACCATTTTTAAGATCACTTTCATGAACCCTTAACTGGTTCCCAACGCTCTTTCCCGGAAATACAGGTATTACAGTAGATTTTGGTAAATAATAATAATAATAAAAATGATGTGTATTTTGTAAATTTGAATTCGTAATGACCTACAATAAACCACAAGATCCTTACAAAAACGAAAATTCCAACGAGTGATAAAAGATCAGTTAATTGTAATTGTAAATTTTTCTAATGCTTTATGTACGTAAAATTATGTAAAGTTCAGAATAATTGGTTTTGGTTATTTTCTAGAAATGAAAGCAATCCACTTGCTATAAACAAATAACAAAGGGAAAAAAACAGCCGCTTACTATAAATAATTACCTGAAATCACGTAATTCGTCCTATTTTTTTTAAATCGGTTTAGAAAATGATATCTATTTTCTTGTTTCCTCTTTAAAATATTTTTTATGATCGCATGTTATGTTTAAAATCTACTACTTTTTCTCCGCGACTGATATAATTGCGTACATGTATTTAAGTGTATTTTGCATTTAACGAATTATTACATTATAACCTTTAGAAGAGTTATTTCTATCAAATTAAAATAATAAAAATAATTTAATAAGGTTTTAAAATAACTCGTCTTGAATGTCTGATTATTTGACAGAATTATGGATATGAAACTATATCTAAGCAATTCAAATGAATTAAATATAATTATTTATATATGGTGTACGGGTTGTCGCCGAAAGCGACTTGCATGCCATATTTCATTGTTTTTCCTTGATGATTGATAGGAATTTGAAAATATCAACTTATATGATAAAGAATCTACTTTTGTCTCCCAGTTTGCTAAGTTTTTTTTCTTTGCTTGGATGAAAAATCTAAAAATGGGTGTTAATTGATATTTTTATTTTAAATAAAAATAATCTGTGGTAAAATGCTATTTATTTAACAAGATTTCTGTAATGCATACAAATAAATAAATAAAAAAAACAGAATAAAAAATAATTTATTAGATCTTTTTTGGAACCTTCTTATACATGAATTTATGTACTAAATTTCACATCAGATCAAAAATTAAACACCGACTAATAACTCGCGTTCATCTGTCGTATTTATTATTGATCAACAACTTCGTTAATGCAACAAATGCTAATTAACTATAGCAAATTCAACAATAATTAACCAATTATATATATATAAAAAAGAAATATAATTGGTTAAAGTTTTAATCTTATTTCAAAATTTCCTGTTTCAAGGAAAAGAAATCGTTCCAAATTTATCAGGCAGTTGAAAATTTATTAAAATTTTGTTTTCATAATATAAGGAAACAAACTATATGATAGACAAAAAAAAAAAAAAAAGCTTGGATTTTAAATAAAATTGTCAATTTTGACAAAGAAGAAAATTGCTTTATATCTGCAGTATAATGCAAGTTATTAAAAAGTCTTAACACTTTCAAAGCTACCGACGAGATATTTCGTCTTTCAGATACTTTCAATTACAGGTTTCTGTATGCTAAAATTTATTTCTTATGCCAATTTAGATAGGTTGAACATTTTAATACATATCTTAAGATTTAGCCCACAGTCAATTTTTTTAAATTTTAGCCCACATAGTTGGAAGTATCTGAAAGACGAGATATCTCGTCGATAGCGTTGAAAGTGTTAAGAAATCCATACTAATGTATATTTTTTTCTGGAGTAAAGAACATTTTAAGTGCTCTTTGACAACGGATTCTGAGACTACCACATTTCGACGATTCCATCTCATTAAGGGGTGAGACGCGTAACGATGAGCGCATTTCCGGTATTCACCTTTGACTTTGGATTCCCCTCAATAGATACGTTTTAGTGCAATTTTTTTTCACAAGTATGTGAGTTTGTGTCATTTCTGACCGCATTTTAACTCAAAATTTCTTATTGATATGGCTAGTTCAAGTGATAAAAAAGCTTTCAGGAGTGGTATGAAGAAAATATTATATAATATCATTAAATATTGTGACCAAGAAGCAGAAAATGGGGAATTATTTATTCCTGTCACACATTCTTCGAAACGAGCTAGTCAAATTGCCGGCGTTTCTATTAGCAACATTAAAAATAATAATATTTCTTAGTAGAAAAATCATTAATAATAACGTTTTTTTAAATATCATATATTTTAAAAATAATATTTATAGTATTTTTAAGTCTTTCTATATTTACAGCAATTCCTTAAATGAAAATAAAATGTTTTAAATAGAATAAACTCTCGATTATCTATTGTTGTTAATCTTAAAATATTGTCGAAAAAATTCAACAACATATAAAAAAAAGAAACATTTTAATGTAAAAAAAAAAAATAATAATTACTTTTTTACAAAATAATATTGAACAATTTTTTTATTTATTCTTCATAATTTAATGTTTATGCCCCTTACATTAAATAAAAATTGCTCTGAAATATTTTACTATGCATTAGTACTTTTTTCCTTCTGTATTACTAATTATCTGTAATGTTTACGTCTCATAAAACCGTGAGTAATCCGAGTTAATTGTTAAATGTCAACATCTCCTGCCTTCATTTTTCCTTTCACCCCTATTTTGACAAATTAAACTCATCCTAATGCATGCACAAAAGTGCGGAGGGCTTAACAATCCGTTGTCAAACAGTAAGTAAATAATAATAATATTTATGTTAAAATATTAAAATTAGTGCATTTTATTGAAAGAAGGTTCTTGAAATAATATAATAACTATTAAATCACTTTTTACAAAATATCAAAGTAATATTTCAATAAAATTCACTGCTAGATATTAAAATGAATAATATAATGTATAACAAAAACATTGCATTTCTGTATAAAAAATTTCAAAGAATTAAAATATATTCTAACTAGAATTCTTGAACACATAAAAAGCATTTGATACGGAAAAAATTTCGTATTTTATACAAATTTTTCAAAACAAAACAAGACTTGTATACTTAATATTAATTATAAACTATTTTTGTACCATGTTATGGTTTATATGGCAAACACAAATTGCACACATAATGAGAATTGAAAACTTTATATTTCCATTGCTTTAAAAAAAATAGATGCGAAAAATCATACAATATGCTCAGAAGATATTTATCTCAAATTTTGATGCGAGCAACATCCAATTCTTTCTTTACAGAGAAAACATAAGTATAATATAAAATCAGCTTTCAATGAAAATGAACTTTGATCTGCATCATGTGCAAGACTTAACAAATAATAAGATATGTGCGTTGGAAAAAAACTGAAATTTCTATGCAAAAGGTAATAACAATTTTCCTACTAAAAACCCAAATTTTTTTATAAAATATTAATTATATTTGAAGTACTAAACTACAAGTTTTCAATTAATGAAAATAATAATAAATAAAGATTACTTTAATTTTAGATGTTTTAGATAGAAATAATGATAAAAAACAACCTGAACTAATTTTTTAATAAAAGATAGTTACATGAATTATGCTAAGATATTATATCATGAATGGAATAAACTAATTAAATCTAATCAGTATTCAATTAAAATACTAGTAATGATTCAATAATTCACAACTATATTGGCTATATAAACTTTACAATAAAAGCTTCATTTTACATTACACATCAAGAAGTTTAGCTAATTTGTAACATAACTTACATAAATTTTTATTGTGGCTAGTTAAAAAATGAATAAATTGGTCTAAAAAAAAACTGACAGTTTTTAAATTAAAATTTGCAATAAAGGTTTATTTTTGATATATAGAAGTTTAATAAAAAACAGTAAATGATTTCAATAAGTAAAAAAGCAGTCTATCATGTTACAACATGTTTAAAAAAATTAACATGTAACATAAATTTAAAATGTTATTGCTTTTTTGATTGAATACATTCTATGGCAGTGCAGTTTTCAAGTAAATTACAATCCTTAAGAAATTCGTTTCTGATTTAAGCAGTTTGCAGTCCTAGGCAGTACACATTATAAGGTTCCTCTTTCAAAACTGATCACATGAAGTTTTAAATTTTAAGATATTTTTAATTTAATCAACATGTTTATTATTTATTTTAATATAATTTTTGAAAAAATAATTATATTATTGTAAGTAATATTATATTATAAATCTTTAATTGGATATTAGTTAGTTTCTTTACTTATAAATAAGAGCATGTACTTATTATGATAGATTAGAAGGAACTAGAAAACTTCAAACAATTATAACATTAAATATTACAGGAACTATTAAATGGAAAATAACATTACTAATTAAATGAATAATTAATTACTTATTTATAATATTTTATAAATATTAATGACACTTCATTTAATAGTTCAACAAAAACATATTCCAGAATTAATATTTTGTAATTCACATTTTGTTACAAATTTATTTGACAATTTTGAAAATTGAATTTTCTAATTGATCTTGCTTGCAGTCTCAGACAACTACTTAGTTTGCCTAGCTGGAAATCTGCAATGCTTATAATACTAAAGACACAAAATTACTAAAAAAATAATGTAGAAAGTTTTGATTTAAAATATTGTCTATAATTCAAATATACTTTGGTTGACTCTAAAATTATGCTAATAAGAAATTCAAAGAATAAAGAGAAAATTATTTGAAACTGTAAAAATTATCATTTCATGATTTAAAATTAAAATCCTCATGAATTTTTTTATAATTTTTATACTTTTCCCATATAATAATCTAAATATTCTGTTAGATTGACATATCTATAGTGAACAGTGTTGTGGATTCATAAATATGACCCCCCCCCCTTCAATTGTACTTCCCTGCAAAACAGAGCAGAAATTGAAACTGCAAATGGAAAAAGGCGATTTAAACAGCAGTGGTATGCTTCCACTTAACAACAACAAAAAATAAAATCCATTTGTTGATCTAATTTCCTCGTAACCCTCTATTAAATATTTAAGATAAATTAATTAATAGAAGTTAAAAGTAACCTTAGAAAATAAAAATTATTTCTATTTCATAACCTTTAAGATATTATCAAATATCTTTTGAGAGTATCCATCTTATACATTAAAATAATCATTTTTAAACAACATTCAATTTTTCAAATTTTAAAATAACTATGTGAGCAAAAATATTTAATTGCAGACATTAAGTCAAAAAATGAGCAATAGATATATATTTGAACATATTTTAATTACATACAAATATCTTCCAATAATGCATTTTAAATACTTGCTTGCATGTATTTTTAAAAAATAGATAATTACAAGTATTCAAGTTCATTTGCATTAAATATCTAATAAATAAATTATACATAAAGTTCTTCATTGACAACACCATCAGATTACAAGGTTTAACAAAATGTTTTTTTTTTATATAAAACAAGGGGGGGGGGGGTTCAAATTTTTTAGGAAAAATTTTAAGTGTACGAAAACAATATAGTTGAGCAAATTTACCTTTATAAATTTTGATCAAAAGATATATCAATATTTTATTGCATATCCTAACTCCGGTTTAATCACATTTGATATCACAGAAACAGTGAGAAATGAACAATATTTTCAAAAGTTTGCATTAATAAGACTGATAAAAAAAATATGCAACAGTTTTCTTATCATTTAAACATTTTAAGTATTATTGCAATGTTAATAATTAAAATTTTAATACTCATTGTAAAGAGCAGAAAAAAGTAAGTAAATAATAAAAAAATTTGTTTTAAATTAAATTTTTATTAATTTGCCTTTAAATAGGTTTATAAAAAATGAATAAAAAAACTTTTTATTTTAAATTATTTTATTTATTATAAAGCACTAAATTTCAATAATTGAACACATTTGCTTTATTAAGTTCTTTCTTGAATGGATTTTTGAAAATGTAAGGTCCCAATAAACTTCCCCTACAGTAAAGAATCCTCAAGAAAATTTACAAGAATATTGGCTAGTAAAAGGGGGATAAAAGCTCGATTAGTATTACTTTAATTATGACATTGAAATTGGAATTTTTTTAAAAACTTCAATAATATCTGAGGCTTAGAAAGTACACAACATTATGAATATTCTAAGAAAGATAAATATCTCAAATCATTCCAATACAACAATAAGTAAAGTTGACACATATCCAAATAATGAAACTTGTACTAAAAGAGAAAGACTGATCAAAGATTCACTTCACAAAACAAAAAATTCTGTGGACTAAGTCAGTGACTCCTCAAGTTGACAGTCAAAGAAAGTTATAAAAGAATGATTACACCATGTTAAATATATATGTTCCTAATATACATAAAAATATTTGATGCAAAAGAACAAAATTTAGTTTTTAACATGCATGACAGTTATGTAATGAAAATACACCTTTACAATTCTTTGTTTTTTGGAAAGCTTAGCAAAAACATTATATTATTTTTAGCAATTAACAGTTGTAGTTAAAAATAATTATCTATACACAAACAAATCTATCCCATAATCAGCAATATAAATAATTGCACTTTTGAAGATATAAATTTAAACTCCAAATTTAGGCCTATGAGATAAATATGGAAAAGGCTAAGTGTTAAACTAAGTTATTTTATAGCTCTATGCAGTATACAAAAAGTTTCTTTCTATTTAATTTAATTTCACATTTCAATACATTTTAATTTAGCACCATGCTTATAATTATAGTAAAATTTTAAATTAAATTTATTTTAGTAACTTTGAGAAAATGCATATGCTCATTTATTATTATTTAAGTGGATGCTCACTGTTTTTAAATATTATATTAAATAAACATAATAATACATATAGGAACTTGACCAATTTTATTTAGTATTACAATTATAGTAAAATGTTATAAATGAATTTATTTTTTATAAATTTATTTGGTAATTAATTACCTGTTACAATCCTCATCTATGACTTTAGTGCCTAACTGAAAATATGCCATTGAATTGGCCTGGAAACAATTTCATACATGAAATCTCTGTAACACTGGTCAAGAAAGTTACTTAAATGAAAGTTGGCAAGAATAGTACATTTTTATACTATTTGTCAAGCAATGCCCATCTATGAGAACATATAATAATTTAAAATTTCATTTAAAAAAAACCCCTCCAGAAACAACCTTATAAATAGGTAGAATTTAAAGTAATATATAATCAAGCAAAGAAAAAAAAAGAAACTTCCACGTAATGTGTGGCAATTCTATTTTGCTAAAATATAAAAGTATGTTTCTAGGTAATAATTTTAAACAATCAATTAGATTTTCAATATATTGTGAGCAAGAGATAAAAAACAAACAAACATGAGTAATAGACTTTCCTGTTGTTATTTGTACAGATGAAAATCAAGAATGTGAGGAGATAAGTTCTAGAAGCATTCATTTATCTGGATAAATCTCTTTTTCAGCAACACAACAATCCTGCTGCTGCCAGATAAGAAAAATTCTACTCTACTGTCAACTTTCAGTATTCACTGACAATAGATAGTTTATAAAAAGTTTCACAAAAGAAATTAAAACTCGTTGTTCATAGATCAGTACACAACCTTTGTTTAAATAATAGTATGCAAATTAGAACAAAAAGAACAGAAATAAAAATGCACAAAACTAAAGGGAAAAAGAAAAATCATTTGAACTTCTAGAAAAATAAAAACAAAATAAAATATGTACAATGAATAAAACAACTGATATGACACACAAAGGTTTATAAATCTAACAATGTCTCTAAAATTAATGTTAATGCACAAAATCACTAACTATTCAGATCTACATCTTGAAAGGAATCATCTGACAATTCTCCAGCACCTGGGGAAGAAAAGGACGGCATTTTGCATTCACTGCTGGATTGCAGAGATGTATCAAGAGGTTCATTAGCATTGGCACTCTTATCACTCAGATTATCACTTGGTTTTGTTTCTAATGAATTTGGTTCAGACGGAAGGCTTAAGTCTAAAAGAAAAGAAAAGAAATGTTCAAATAAATGCATAATAATTTCTCATTCATTTCATTTTTAAAGTTAACTATTTTTTCACACTGCCAGTTTGATCAACAATGAAAATACTACTATTAATAACTAAGAAGAAAGAAGACGAACCAATAAGTAGAAAATATAAGTTAGGACTGCTCTTGGAAGTACTGAAAGTAACTTGCAACACACTGGAAGGTTAAAATCAATTTCCTCTCATTGAGTTTGACAGCAGCTCAGTTACATCAAAACAACCTAGATTTGGCACATTGATAACTAAACAAAGATCTTTTTTTTCTTGTCTTGCTTCATTTTCTTATTCTCTACTATTTGGTTACGGTTTCGCTTTCGTATAGCTCAAACCAAAACACATCCTCTTAAATTTCATTTCCTTTCTATTTTTAGAAATCATTTATTAAAAAAAAGATATGTTGTAAATTTTCTCAGATACAATTCATATAATTGTAATTAAAAACTTTTTTTACAAATTGCATTTATCTATTTATTTATTTTTGCAGAGCTGCTTGTTTATAAGATGAGGAATCGCCACTAAGTGAACATGGAAATTCATGGATCATAGTACATACACGGTGAACAGAAAAGCAATTTCTGGTTCTAAAATGCAATAAAAATAATAATTGATTGTTTTGATAAAATTTATATACATAACTCAATTAACTAAAACATTTTAATAATTTTCATTTCAGAGTTGTTAGTTATGGATAGTGAAATTGAAAATGTCATTCATTGAGATGCTTAGATGCCATGCAGCATGCAAAAACAAGCAGATTTGTGAAAGTGTAGCATACATTTAAATGAGATTCAACTATGCACAAATTCATTTTGAAGTGACATAAAGTTCATTCTTTCAATTCCCACAATACCTAAATCACAAGGGATTTTTTTATGGGGCTCATTTAAGGGCAAGGCCATGTATCTTCATCTTTAAGAATGCATCAGTGCAGTTATTATTTTTATCATACCAATCAGGCTCAATCTGAATTATTGAGCATTATATTTTGTGTAAAATGAGGCAGAAACAGCAAGTGTTTATGATTTCATAAATAAAAATTTTGACTTGAATTCATGTATTAGGAAAAACATTGGACTGGAATAGTACTTAAAATAAAGACATTTTTTTAAAAGTAAAGATTGTTTTTGTGTTCAACATATTTAAATGATTAAATTCTCTGTTACGCTTAAGCTATTAGAAAGTTTAATCCTATCCAAGATCTAGCATGCACATTTCATAGATAACATTCAATCATCTTCTAATTGGTTTAATAGTTTAGAGAGAGAGAGCCAATAAGTCATGTTCCATTCACATTGTTTGGTCATAGTTGAAAATTTATGAAGTATGTCACAATATAATGCTTGTGTATATTATATAATCAAAATTATCTGGACAAACTACCCTTTAACTTCGTGCATGAGAAAAATATGCTAAAACTCGCATTTTTCTATGATTAATTAATCACGAAGGCAACCAGGGGATTCATTCGAAATTTATGGAGAAGAAAATGATTTAGTAACACTCTATTTGAAATAAAGTTGAGATGCTTTGAAATCATCATCAATTATTTAGTTTGTTATGTGCAATACTTATATGCATTTTTGTAACAGCAGCATATATATATATATTTAGAAAGATACATGGGGGGATGAAATCTTTAATTCCCCCCCCCCCCCCCCTTCTTATAATTGATATCTTAAAAGAAGGAAAATCCTTAACTGTTTTTCTATCGCATAGAAAGGAACTGAAAATCAGCTTACTGCATTGCAAATATCTTTCTGAATTTAATTTTAACTTTTATATTTGTCTTACATATTTGGTTAAATTATGAAAAAGAAAACCTATTATATTTTGCACATGTGTTCTTAAATATTATTTACTATAAATACCCTTTTATTTAAACATTCAAAATATTTAATATAATGTTTCCCTAATATATTGTCACATATTTTTCAAGATTTTGTATAAATTGATTCAAGACGACAGATGTTAAAAGCATAAAACATAGGAAAATCAAGGATTTTTAAAAAGAACTCTTATATCTTATAGAATATGTATCGTTGTTACAAAATTACAAGTATTACATGCAATAAAGTAAGCCATTGATGGAAAGTCCAAGGCATTATTAACTTTCTGTGAATTATATAGTTCTTTACTCTTCATCAGTTTTTAGATGGTCCCTTATTAATGCATTCATGACTGACTCATTGGGGGAAAAAACATGAATTTAAACATATTCCTTTCATGTTCAAAATTCAAGAGCAATTGTGCAGTCTTTCAATTGTGCAATCGAAAAAATATGTAAATTCGAGAATGCGCCAAATACTTTAGAATATATGGCATATTTTCAATGTGGAATGCTAACTTAAATATTCAGTAAAGAAAACAAAACTCGGAATTAAATAATCACCAAATCCTTTCAATTATTATTTACACTTTCATTTTTGAATACATTGTCTTTTGTACATAAAGTATTGCATATTCTGTATTTTTTAGACTAATTCTTTTTATTTATTAATTTCTAGTTATAATAATAACATTCAATAAAATAAAAATAGTTACTCTATTAGCAAAGTGTACCAGAGTGCCTTTGTGTACTCAACAGTAATTAAAAATTTCATGTTTTTAATTCATTTTTATTAAAAACTCTAAAACTATTTATTCAAAATTAGCAGAAAATGGCTAATATGAATAATCAATTTACAATGTAGGGTTCAACTATTAGGCTAATGAACTTTACATATAAACTCCAAAATTATAATTATTTAATCTTTTAATGTCTTTAATAAAGACAAAAAATGCATATTTCATTAAAGTGAATACCATTTAGTTAAAGAAAAAGAATTTCAGAGGTTCTAATTAACTTCCGTACATCAGGAAACATGGGATGACTACCTGAATTACTATGCTATTTCATGGGTTTCTGTATTTGAGCTTGGTTTAAAAGAATTATATTTTATTATTTATAATAGCAGTTTGCTTCATTATAGAAGTATTCAGACTTATTCTTAATGTTGCATTTAAGTAATTATTCAACAAAACTGAAATTATAAATAAAAGAAACCTTTACTTGGGTCTATAGACAAATCTTGACAAAGGTGATCAAGATCTTCAGCAATATCAGTATCAGTTGTTGATGACAGGCTATCTGTTAAATGGCTGTCAGAACCCCATAATTTAAGCATTGATAAAGGTGGATGGATAGCTAGAAAGGTGATAATTTTAAAAAGAATTTACAAAATAAAAAATGTAACAGTTATATACTATCGATAAAATTACAAAGCAAATAATATTTATTTGTGAAAACTACAAACTACTGTACATTATATTCTACAAATTTATCAACCATAAAAAAAATAATATATGTAAGTCTTCTAAAAAAATCTTTTCTTCATTGGTAGGGTTTTATTTTTATTTATTTTATTTTTATTTGTTTATGTAAAAGTTTTATTTATAAGACAAATTTCATCATATATTTTGCACTTTAATTAAACTACACAGAGGACCATAAATGTAAAATTTATATCATATTTCAACAGCAAGCATTACTTTACAATATATATTTTCATATTATATATATATAATATAAAAAAGTACAGCACTAGAGAAAGGACTTTGCTTAAATATTCAATGTACTCTTATTAAGTTTAAATATATTAAAATATCATATATAAACTACATAAGTTACAATCTATATTTATATATAATATTAACATACATGGCATAGAAATCATTCTTATTTTTTACAATCGAATGGCAACAGTCAAATATAAACAAACTTTTCAGATTGCTTCACTGAAAATTTTTACAGCTGCATTTAGTTCACTGCTTTGTTAATTAATTATCAAAGTATCATCAGAAATTAAAGCAAAGTATTATCAGAAATACTCTGGATAGGATTCACCAAAAACTCTATTGTGGCATCAAATAATGCTTATTCAAGCACGAGAATAAACTTAGCAATTGCCAGATGAGCATTCATTGCAACTCACTAATAGGTCATAAATAGAAATTTATGATCATAACATAATTACCATCTCACAAAAATGGATTTTGCATTATTTTGAAATTTAAAATATTATCTTTTGTAATGATATCCATTTCATTTCTGTACAATGTTTTCTTCAATTTTATGAAGTTTTTTCAATATAATACACAATTTGTCATAATATTTAATGTTATGATATTTAAACTTATCCATCAAAATATTCAATCAAGTACTTTTTATAGTGTTAAAATTAAGGTTAAACAATGCTTTCTTTGGTTATTGATTTAGAAATAGGACTTTCATTTTCACTTTTGTTATGCAGTATATACATTCTTTAAATCACATGCATTATAATTTGTTTTGACATATTCAATTAAATTCAAGCTTTTTGTTCTTAATATGAATAAGGTGAAATTTAAAAAAAAAATGTGCATTTCTAATATTTAACAGCCCAAAAAGTCAATAATCTGGGTGAACAAACTGGTCACTAAAGGCGGTTAGTTAAAATAATATTGCAGGTTTTGCAAGTTTACATATGCAAAATTTTGATTTCATGAAGAGGACTTTAAGAACTTCTTCAGTGACATAACAATTTATTAAAAATGATCTATTTTGTTTGTTGAGATGACAGTAACTTAAAAAAGCTGTTTATCACAATTATAATAACTTATACATTTTTCAACTTACCACCAGCCTTCTCAATTATAATAATGAAATTTAAGCATATTATTGAAGTATAGTGAACTTAAACTACTAAATTTAAAATAATTAGACATGTGTAATCCATATACCAAACCATCTTGGCACACAAAAATTAAAATATATTATTCCCTAAATTTTACGGAAAAGAAATTATGTCAGGAAAACAATGCTTAACTTCATTAACTTTTAAAATATATTGTGACTGTTTTATAATCTTTCCCTCAGTAAGTTAAAAAAAATGATAATTTAAAGAAGCCAAATTTTCTTAATTTAAAAACTAGTTATTATCTCTGAAAAGTGCAACATTTAAGAAAATAAGACATTTCAAGGCAAATCAGCTTCAATGTTAAAAATTGTTTATGTAGTAAAATGCATTGAAAAAGCACTTCATACATGTAAAGAAATGCAGCTTTTTTTTTCCTTACATATTTCAGAGTTAGTTTTTGAGTCCCGCTCAGCACCAACACCAGGTTCTCTTGGAGGCAAGTTTAATTTTCTTCTCTCATGAATCTCACTTGATATCATTTCTAAGTTACGCAGACAAGCAGCATAAGAAGCCTTAGAATCTGTGACAGCTTTTTGTAGAGATTCAACACGACTTTTTAAATCCTAAATGAGAACAATTAAACCAGGTATAAAACACTAAAACATATAGACATTTTCACAAGGAACTCCATGAAAATTCAAAAATTGCATAATTTATTCATATACCAAAATCTATCAATTATCCAGATGCCAGATTTTGATCATTAGTAATGCTGAGCACATCAAGTGATAGAACTGCAAAACAGCCTTTGTAAACGTTATACATTAGACACTAGAGTAACATTTACTTTAATTTTTGCTTTCATTTAATTGCTAATAGTTGATCAGCTGTAAAGAGTGATTTGAGATATCATAAAATGAAATTCATAGGAATACTATTGTAGTCGATAGGAAGGCAATTTAATTCTCAATCAATAGGTTCATCGAAATTTCAACAAGCTGGCTTTCAAATTTATTCATAATTCAAACATCATTTATCAATATAAATAATACATTTATTTTGATGATAATCACAATGCACTAATTAATTATGAAATTTTCATACAAGTCAATAATTCTACATGTAACTATTATTAAAAGAATGCACACATTTCTAGGACACCCTGCACAAATTAAAGCCTTTAAAGAAAGATAATACAAAATTTAAAAACAATGAATTTTAAATTTTAACAATAACTGTAAAAAATAATACATAACATATAAAAAAGCTATATTTTATAATATACATAAAAAATATCAACATTTTTCTTTACCTGTAACACTTTTAAAAACACTTTCTTCTGTTCAAAGTAAGGCCTGTAACAAATTGAAGAAAATTGAAGATCAACAGCAGGCCAGAATGGAAAAAAAAAATATTTAATAACAATGTAAACAAAATATAGCTACCTAGATTTGATAATTTCTTTTTTCAGTTGCTGTTCTAATACTTTGACTTTTTGAACAGCAGCTGAAAATACTTGAGCAGTTCGTTTGTGTTCCTGTTCACTTTCTTTTTTTAAGGCTTCTGCATTCATAAGCTGAAAAAAAAAATTAAAAATTTAAATTGATGCAAAAAAAAAAAAAAAAAAAAAAATTTAACCATATGTTTTTTGCTTTTTAGTCTTTCAAATTATATGCCTTTTTCAGCCTGGTTGTTGTAGATTCAAAAAATAGAAAGAAAGATTATTAACAAAGAAAATTCTATGAACCTATACAACATTTATACATGTTAAGGATCTTTGATTTATCTGTACAATAAATAGCAGTAATTTAACAATAATTTTCTCAGATTGCCAATGCTTCTTTTAATCTAGATTTAATTTGCTAGGAATTTCTTTCTGTTTTGAATTGGTAATCAATTATATATTTAAAATATAGATTATAAATTTAATTTATAGGAGATAAAACTAGTATTTCTGAGCCATAGTCTAATTATAAGGATAATATCAAGTTAGAGCTCAGCTTGCAAAACCTTCAAGTGATATCAATATGAGAATATTCAATCTATAACCAAAGTTATGCATTCAGATTACATAGACACAAAATCATTGGTAATATCAACATTCAAATCTAAAATCTTTTGATCAAAAAGACAACAAGACCAGACTACAATGTAACATAGAGTTGATTTCTTAATGTTACTTTTATTTTCAGCTAATATTAAGTAAAAATACCAGAATTTTAAAAAAGATATTTTTAAAAATGATTTTCACTCTCCCTTTCTTACATTAAAAGATATTTAAAAAAAAAAAAAGATAGAGATTTTTTTGTTTGTCCAAATTTATGCAACTTTTATAAATAAAATTTATTAATTTAAGTAAAGTACTGCTTTTTCATGTAAATATTAAGTTATAAACATCAGTAAATATAAAATGCCTAAATATGATTCCTTTAGGGAAGTTCATATATACAATAAGTAGAACATGTTATAAGGTTACTAAAATATAATGGATTTAACGTTTATTGCAATTTGATGCTTAAAAATACATTGCTAAGGTAACTATAATATTTGGCATAAGAGATACTTATAAAACCATGCACGAAAATTTTAAAGAAATGAAACACAGTCTTTATTCTCAGTAAAACAGCTGGTTGCTAAATATAGCTAATATTCATAACAGAACCAGCCATAAACAAATAGGAAAATCTCCTTTAAAGTGTGAAAAAAACATTTCAGATAATTGTTAAAAACATATTTAAAAAAGTAATTCAAATATAAGAAAAGAAAAAAAGTAGAATAGAAACAAAGAGCAGAAATATAAACATTTACATACTTTTATTGTTTCACGATTCAACATTTCTTGCCAAGCAGCATCAAAGTCATAGTCTTCTTTTTGACAATCAAATTTCTTTTCAGCCATAGCTATAGTTTCACGAGCTTCCTTGTGTACTCCGCAGGCACGGTGATATCGTATAGCAGCTTCTTCACATTCCAACTTTGCCTGTAATCACAGAATATATTAATTTGCATCTAAAATTATCTGCATACAAAAAAATTTATTGTTAAAAAACTGTTTCTGTCTATTATTAATTTGTTTTAAAAAAACTAAAATCTATATTAACATTTTCAATTATTGAATAATTAATGTAATCAATAAAATAATGAAGTACTTTCCTTCATTTGAAATAAAATAATAATAAATGTCTATCAATTACTGCTGCAAAAAGTCCAGGATAATTCACTGCAGATTTAAAATGTATTCCTTTTTTGAAAATTTTTTATTTTTTAATCTAAAAATATGTATTTTAAAAATTAGAAAATATATAATATATTGATAATATCAGAATGATTATAAAATTAATTAACTAGAAAAAATATTATAGAAGTAAATGCAATAGATGAAAATTTGATAAATTAAGATTTGTGAGCTATTTGCAGCTTGTGTTTGGATGCCTTGAAGTTAAATTGCAAATAAAACACTTTCAGTTTCATTTACAAAATTTGAAAGATATTATTTAGTAATTTGCGATTTTACTTATTTAACCATTTTTATAAAAATATGCAACACTATGGTTAATTTATTTTAATACTAATGAAAAAATTACAGCTCAACAGTATTATCTAGTTTCTTGGAAGAAATTATTCCTTTTCAATTTGTGTTATAAGTATTCTCCGATATTTAACTTATGCAAACAATTGTTTCTTAACATGGATTTCATTATATATAAGTTTATGAGCTAGCTGTTACAAACAAGGTCAGAATCATGCTTTAACATATAGCAATTTTTCAAAAAAATAAAACTACTTATATATTATTAAAAAATAAAAAAATAAAATATTTTTTTAAAAATAAATATAAAGCTAATAATATTACTTGATAATACATGCTACTTTTTTCTTATTCGTAAAAATTTATTTAAAATTTTCAAATAACCCTTAATTTATTCAGAGGGTTAATTTTATCTCTTTTCAAAATATAATCTAACAAATATTTCATTAGTACAGTGCCTATTTAGTTTTAGTGGCAATTATCCTAAAAGCAGATTTAACAAAGGAAAGAAAGAAACTTATTTAATTTCTTTTATAATTTTCTTTTCCCAATCTATTTAAGTAATCTTAAATAAGTGATAATGTGTACATACATAATTTATTAATTGTTATGAAACATAATGGCTTTAATGAATCAATTTTTAAAAATTTGCATAAATAAAAAATGTTTGCATAAAAGTAGTTATTTATACTAATACTGAGCTATAAATAATCTAATATTTTGCAAAGTTTTATTTTTAAGGCATATGTGTGTTGGTGGAAGGAAATTCACTTTTGCCAATTACTTTAATTTAGCAAAATATGTTCTAGTTACAATACACACTAATTAAATCAAAATCAATCCATTAACTGTAAATATTTTAAATGTAAATAGAATATGGACAGCTTTTGTTGGAAAACCTGAAATGAAGTTGGGTCATTTTTTATTTATTTCTAAAAAGAGAAAGTAAATGATACAAATATTTGGAAATAAGAGCATGCAACAACAGAGAAAACTGACAATAGTAGAATATCACTGTTTTGACAACTTAATTAAAAGTACTTTTTTTCATTTCTTGAAAAAAAATTTGAGAATCACCAGTATATATATTTTATATATATATATATATATATATATATATATATAAACATTAACAATTTCAATAATCTGAGAAGACTGAAACTTTTATGGAAACTAATTTTTTTTTTTTTGGAAATCCTTATAATATACAACTACAGAAAATGAAAGATCTTTTCTTGAATTAATTTTCACTCAAAAGTATAGCATGATGATTAAATGCTATACTTTTGAGTGAAATATTAAAAGCGTTGACCCTGTAATTATAAAATTTTATTTGCAAAGTAAAGCAGAAATTAATAATTGAAAACAAATTAGTTTCTTTTAAAAAGGAAAGGTCAACTTTGAAAATTAGTATGTTAAACTGTAAAAAATAATACTGATGTTCAAGAAAAGTTCATTTCATAAATAATTGCAGCAGAATTAACTAGATTATAGCTTTAATATGAAAAAAAAAACTACTTTATAAACAATTACTTTTTCACAAAAGTTCTTTTTAAATAAAAATTCATAAAAATGTGTCTAGAGAATAAATTATGAATTTTAAATAAATATATATATTACAGCTTGTGCAGCTTCTTCAGCTTCATAATATGGCCTTGCTATTCTAACACATTTGCCTAACTTCTTGGCAATAAGCTTCAATCTCTGGCTATATTCACTCAATGTATTTCGAAAAGTTGCATTAGCATCCTAAAAAAAGCAATGGTTGGAATTATTTATCTAATATACATTAATTGCATCTGGTAAGTATGCATATCAATCCAAAATTCTCTTCTGGGACATTTCAAAAGTACTCTCATCATGTAAAAGCAAACATTTTAAGTTGCAGCAAAAAGTAATAAAAATGACATTTAATGGTATTTTTAAACTCTGCCATTAAGGCTTTATATTTTACAAAATAATAATATATTTTTCGTTAATGATTAACTCCTTGAATACATTTAACAGCTGATGATCATTAGATGCTTGTTTTGCAAAAATGCATCTAACTTACCATTCATGTTTAGAAAATGTTTAATTTTTTATTTTTTATAGCATACAACTAGCTAACATATCTTTTTTTTATATAAATTCTAATCTTTTTCAGAATAAGGCAGTATAAATGGTTTTATTAACCTTTCTGATGCTTAAGTTAAATAAACTAGAATTCATTTATCTGTTGAAGATTTTAATTCTTTGATGGCATGAATACTTTTTTCGATATTTTGAAAGTAATGGAGCTGAAAAACCTGCTGATATTTCATTCTCCACATTATTCATGTCATTTTAGTTGAAAATTTATTTTATAATTATTATAGTTGCACAAGTTGATAAGTTTTCACAGTAACATATTATGTGCAATACAGAGGAGAATGCAGGAGATCATTAAGACATACCAAAGTAGTTTCTCAATGATGATTAAATACTCAAAATTAAAAAAAAAACCATAAGAATGAACAAACACTTTAACAAATGCTAAAAAATATTAAACAGCAAATAGTAAACAATAAAGTATTGCAAAAAATTATAGCTAAAAGTTGAAAACATATCGTTTTGTGATTAGTAATATAGAAAATATACCATCAGCAGATGCACCATTTTAAATGTAAATAATGTTATAATGTTAAAAATTTGAAACATATTGTATAGCTATTTTCAAGTTTCTTTATATGTACCTATTTGTACTGAAAAATACTACATTCAAAGTTATGAGCATTTTTCTTTCTGTTGAATATAGAATGTTTTTTATTTAATTTCTACTGTTTTATAAATAACATAAATTGATTTCTTAATATAATGTATATCATATAAATTCTTAAATAGAATCTAGTACTTTTCTAAAATGCATAAAAAATTATATCTATTCTTTACATACAGTTTTTTTTCAAATTATTCACTATCTGAAAAACTAATATTTCACAAAAATGGCTCATTACCTGCATTTTTTAATGAATCTTATAATATTGTAACAAAAATACAATTTTTAATTATTTTTTTCAACTAGTCATCTTTGTCTTTTCAAATAAAAATTTCAGCTTGCATCTTATTGCTATGATTTTGTGATAAAATTTACAATAGGAGTACTATTTTTACATTTAACATGAATATACACCAACATTTGATGCAATTGCGTATCTCATAAGAAAAAAATTAAGAAATTTAATTCTACAGTTAAATGACTAAAATGATTGTTAAATTAATATTGAAGAAGCTAGATACAAACAATATTAATAAAAATAATATAAAATGCACACCATATTAGAAAACTAAGTAAAAATTTTAAAAATAGATGGAGTAAGGAAACAAAAAACTAGCTATTTTACAAATTAATTTTTTGAAATATTTGAAAAAAATTCATTCTTTAAAAATCATTTATAAAAGTCTTTTGAATAAGAAAACACTTACATCAAGCTGCAATTCAAGGCTGTTGATCTCATCAGTATATGAATTCAAAAATTCAAGCTGATCCTAAAAAAAAAAAAAAGAAAGAAAATTCATAAAATTATTTCACACAATCAAAAGTAAAACTTCATTTATATGTTCTTTGTTAGAAATCTGTACTTTTAAAAAAGTACACAGTTGTTTTTCATTTCTTTTTTTATGATCTACAAATCTCCCAAACAAAACGAATTGTTCCATTTTGAAAAAAACTAACAATTCAATATCAGTTGCACAGTGTGACTATTTCTTATCTGCAGTTGTCAAGTTGTTGATAAACTTGTATCACAGAAGTAGAGTTGTTTGCAAATTAAAAAGAGTTGAGAAAAATATTGTTTCATAATTGTCACCAGATATATATCAAGCTTACAAAGCTTGTTTAAAAGCTTTTACTTATTTTACTTTTAATTTTCAGTCAACCTGTAAAATAATATCAAGTTTAAAAAATCTAGCTAACAGCTTTATTAACAATACAGAGAAACAGAATATTAAGGAATCTAAAATTTATTTTTATATAATAAATTTTTTCCACTAAAAATATTTATTAAAAATGTAAAAATATTGTACATTTCTCAGTCTTCTTTGATAAGTCATAAAAATTTCAACAGTTGATTTGATTTCAAAAAGGAAGAAAATTTTGATTTCGTACTTAAATCAATTCAATGCTAGTATTTTTTACAGTCAAAATATCCTTTTCAATTCTTTTTAGCGTTTTTATACTCCCCTTCAAAAGTTTTATTATGCTAAAAATTTATATTTAATAACATTTTTAAAAATGATGTTTGGTCCTTTAATTAAATTTACAGAACATTATAATGTTCTTTAAAGCATAGTGTGTATATGTCATGATATCTCTAAATTTATATCTTAATTAATTTCCTATTTTCTTTATCATAAATCAGTCCATTTTACTTTATTCTACAGTTTTCTCATACCTTCTTGTTGAAATTCCACTTTTTATTTATTCATTTCTAAAATATGCTCTAATGAATTTCTGAATTTTAATTTTCATGCTACAAGTGAAAGGATAAAAATTTAACACCCATGACATAATTTCCAAAGATACCCAAGATTTCTTTTCCTAAATTGACATAGATCAAAGAAATCCATATAAGTATCTCTTAGTACAAGTACCAAAGAAAAAAATCAGACATGTTCTGCTTGAGTCTCAATGTGAAAGAACACACATTTCATGTGTCCTCCCTTGTGCACAAATCACATCTGTCCATTAAAAAAATAAATTGAAGTTAAATTAAAAATTTGCTTTTCTTTATGACCAAGCATCTGCAAAACTATCTTACATATACATATAATATTTTAAAATCAAATTTAAATCTTAATTAATTTCCTAATTTTTATCTTAATTTAACCCATATTAACTCCATTCTAAAATGATCCCTTTATTTCCTGATCCAATTGCTAATTTATTTAATTAATGCTACACATACTCTAGGAAATGGTACAATCAGTAGTTATCATGCTCTGAGTGAAAGAATAAAAATCCTTAATGTTTACAACATTCTTTTAAAAGATACCTGTATTTCCCTTTTCTTAATCAACATAATTCAAAGAAATCCTCATCAGAATCTCATAGTATAAAATCACTGGGAAGAATATTTTGGCTTCTTTTGATCTTCTGTCGAGCTATGAATTGACGTATCTCATCTCTTCTTGTTTGTACATATATTATGCCTCTCAGAATGGAATAAATCAGAAGTTTTAAAAATTCAAAAGTGCCTTCTCTCTCATGCAACTGCTTAAAAATATGTTTTACATTATATACATATATATTTATAAAATGCTTATGTATATGGACAAAAATCGCTCTTATTACATATCGTCAAATGGCAACAGTCAAATGTAAACAAATCACTATATGAATGCTTTAGAATAAGTCATTGAATGTTTTAACAGTTGCATTTAATTAAAAACTTTGTTAATTAATGAAGCTAAAAACATTATTAGAAACACTCTCATAAGTATAAGGCTCATTGAAAATTCTATTCACTTAGAGAGAAAAAAAAATGCAAAAGAAATCTACAAATGGATATTACACAAAGTTTAATCGGACAGGAAAACAGACTTGACCATTGTCAGATGGGCAATTGCTATGGCTTACTAATGGAAATTGTTGAACGTATCTTCCAAACTTTTTATTTTTAAAAAAAGTATCATCTTAAAAATTTAAATCTTTTTTAATGATATCAATTTTATTTCTGTACATTAATTTCTTTATTTTCAATAAATTTTTAAAAATTTAACTCATATTTTTAACATAATGATGAAATTTAAAACTAATTTATCACAGAATTAAATCACATGATTTTATCAATGTTAAAGCTAAATTAAAAATAATTTCTTTGCATATTAATTTCAAAATAGGATTTTTACTTTTATTTCATAGAATAAGATGCTTTTAAAAAATTCACCTGCATTATAATTTGTTTTGATTTAATCAGTTAAATTCATATTTTTTAATCTTACTAAATAACAAAGTGACATTTTTTACATATATGCATTCGACATTAGTATTTAATAGCCTGAAAAAAATCAATAATCTAGACGAAGAAACTTCTTGTCAAAGTTGGCTAATATATATAAAATGACCATCTTTAATAAGAGAATAGACATGATTAATTGGGCTGGAAATCACATTTTTTGTTCTTTATCTTCATGATTAAGGAATGATTTCAATTATTAAGATGCATTTGAAAATTTTTTTTGTTAGAATAGTGAACAAGTAATGGCATATACTGAGTTAGAAGGCAAAAAGTATAAAAGAAAAAGAGAGGTAGAGCAACAGCTTTCAGAAATTACATAAATTTAGAAATGAAATTTTGTTAAGAAAGCATTTTTAATTTCAGTACATAGAAAGTCAGCATGGAAAAATAAGACTCAGCAAAGTTTGATGATTAGAAAATAACTGTTCTTAGCACATGCATAAATTGAAATTTATATATATTTATATATAGATATACAGCTTGAATTTCCAAGATGTACATGTCTTATTTTTCAATGATGACTCAAACATGTGCCAAAACAAAAATATTGCTTCAGTCTAAAACTATATGTCCAGAATACTTTCAAATAGGCTCGTTTTTCTGCTTTCAACCATCCTGTTCAGACTGCGTTTCATGATTCTAGCAAAGAACTTTTCAAGCACATCTTAAAAATTGAAATTTTTTTATCAATTGTAAAGAAGAAAAATATGATTTTCAATTAATCATACTTGATCTCCTTTCCCAAGAAAACCATTTCTTATATATATCATCAATTAACAAGCGACCTATTTCAATTTTGGAAATTTTAGAAACGGAAAAAATACCTGAAATTTTTACAGCCACTCATGTAGATTTTTTTTATATGAATGTGATATAAACATGTAGACATTGAGATGTAATCATGCATGTTATATGATAATTTTCAAGAGGAATAAACAAATAAGCAGAAGAGTAAGATAAAAACTAATAAAAAAGAAATAATAAACAAAGACTTGAAATAGAATTTTCAAATATGAAGTTCATTAGAAGAATGTCTTAATTAAGAGAAATTTAATATAGAATGAGATAAAATGGAATTTTTAAATATGAAGTTCATAAAGAGAAAATTTAATGAAAGATTTGTGGTAAACAAAACATTTTTTTTTTATCATAAGTATTTCATGGGAAAAAGAAAAAAAAGAACCTAGGAGAGTGCAAGAACAGAAATGTCACTCTCACTTACTATATTGTTGGAAATTTTTAAATTTAAATTTCAGTTGAAAAAGTAATTGACCTTCTGAAACTTTTTTTTTTCATTCTTCTTTTTATTTTTTTAAAGAGATATATATATATATTTTATCACAACACAAGTTATAAGAATATTTATTACAAAATAAATTCAACAAAAATATGCATGTATAATACCAACAAATACTAAAAAAATATACTCAGAAAATTTATAATTTAAATATAAATAACTCAGATAACATAAATAAAAAAAAGACCATAATAAATTAAAATGAAAACTCAAAAAGATTCATTAAAAAATAGTTACTTTCACTCTTGGATCAACAGCTTCTCCTGCATTCTCATCCATGTTTAATTCTGTTTCAAACTACATCGGATTTCTAATTAAGGATATCTTAAAATAAAGGTAAAATAAATTTACAATACTTATTAAAATCATTAGGAAGTATCATTACAAAAAAATTCATTCCTTGACATATCAACAACAATGGTCATTTTTTATACAGGAAAGGAAAATTGGGAGTCAAAATGTGAGACGACAGAAAATTTCCTCTTTTGTTTGTAAGTATTTTTTTCCTCTTATTTTCTTTAGAAGGATGCAAAACAAATTATAAATTTTGGCTCTTCACTTTTTTTTTTGTATATAACATATTTTACATGCACATATAAAAAAGTAAACAAAACACATTTGTGGTGTAATAAGAGAGAAACTTGTAGGTAATGTACATAAAACAAACAAAATGAAAAGCAAGCAAGGAATATAATACTAAAACTTTTACAGTGATTTTATCTACAGCAAATAAAGAAAGAGCTACCACAGAAAGAGAAAAATCTTGTATACATGTAAAACAATATTATTTCTTTGTGAAAACACATAAACATATTTCAATACAATTTAAAGTCCAGTAAAATAATAACTTAGTTTTTAGAAGATATCAGAAGAAATATTGTATATTTAAATAATGGATGGCGATAATTTAAACACGATATTCGAGAAATTAATTTCAGTTTATTTCATAATTTATTAATAATTTATCATATATAAACAATTTAAGATTTTAAATAACGCTTCATTGTATTATAACTGACTTTAATTTCTTTTGTAAGACTTGCTAAAAGAGAAGAAAATTTCACAAGATTAAAAAAATATTTTCTAATACAATGCTATTATAACATGCCCTAAAAATCTAATTGATGACTTCCAGGATATAGAGGTATATGGGTATTGAGATAAACAAAGAAAAAATATCATGACTGAATTAATAAATTTGTTTTTAAAAAATACACCAACCTCATTAACTACACGAATTTGCTTTACTTAAAAAATTTTTTTTAATTATCACAATAAAAATTCATGAACATTTTTAGCTCGAACAAAATATAATGGATAAAATAACATAGAACAAAATCTCGCCATAATTTATTTTTTTAGATAAAACGCCTGAAAAAAATACTTCACGTACCTGCACTATGCTCATTTAAATACTGGTATGCACTTTGACAAAAAACCGCGTTTTAGTGATGATATATGCATTATATAAACGAAAGCATAATACTTCGAACTCGCGGAAATTGTTTTTCGTCTGCTTTGCAATCAAATTATTTGTTTTTGTTTTTCTCGTACGATAACGATGCCAATGTTCGTAATGTAAGTCATTGAGTACGTGATTTGCATTTGAATAAATTCAAGCGCCTGTATAGCAAAGTGGATAAAGACTAGTCAAATGCTGCAGTTAGAAGTTTGAAATCAAAGATCGTTAATAGCAAATGAAGTTCCATTTTATTTTGATATTCTTTGTATATGGTTTCTAACTTACTTTTGGAAAAGTATCTATGAATTTGGCACTTTTTAATAAATGATTAAAGGATAAAACGTCATTGACTTTGGAAGAACCTTATCATTTGCCCCTCAACATAATTGATTATGCAAATAATATAATCATGATTGAAAATGATAAATATATAGCAAGAGAATTTTAATTGATATGTTTAGTATGTTTCAAATTATAAAATATCTCTACTTGGCAAGCTTAAAAGCATCTGGCTACTTTTCATCTCATTAAAATAAAAATTTTGAATTCTGTCAGTAAGTCAGCCGCGAAACGCCATCTCTTTATAAATTGGAGGTGAGAATTGAATAATTTTTTTAAAGCAATGTTTTAGTGGAGATAGAATAAAGTTGCTATTTTTACTAGCGAAAAATGAACTTAGTACTCACAAAGTACTTAGAAAATCAAACACTCATTTTGAGGACTTGCGAATTTGCTATAAAATATATAATCTGAGTTGACTGTTAAAGATTTTTTTTTATGTAGGAAGTAGAGGTGTCGATCAGAAATATACACTTAAGGTATCATTTTTTTCAGCGAATTTTTGTTATGTAAGTTTTTATACCGTTACATAAATTGTGTGACATGAATAAAGCAATATACAGTCCATCAAAAAAAATATATTGGGATACATTATATGTTCACAGATTTTTATCATAATATTTTACTTAAATATACAAATGAAACCAAAACAAAAAAGTAAATAATATTTTGATGTATACAAATTATAATAATTTAAACAAAACTCTTTTATTAATGATTATAATGGGAAATAAAAGAAATCAAGTAAAAAAACGTGCTCAAAAAAGCATTGGGACACTTTGAAATAAATTAAAAAACAAAACAAAATGCAACTTAATTCAAACTTAAATGTTAATATCGTTTTAGGTCCCCTTGCTTTTTATGACCTCTCGTGATCTATTTAACATTAATTGGACCTTTTTTTTTTCATTTTTTTTTCAAAATGATCCATCTATATTGGCCCACTCTTCGCCCAAATGTTTTCTGAAATCCAGCTAATTAGAAATTTGATGTTCATATAGTTTTTGCTGAAAATAATTTTACACACGCTCAATGAAATTAAAGTCTGGACTTTGTTCAGGAGTTTTAATAACATTAGGACAGTGGAATAGGACCCATAACTTGCAAATATAATAGTGTGTTTCAAATCATTATCTTCATGCGATTTAAAATGTCTTGCACTTTGCTTTAAATTCCGCTTGTGAATATCAAGTGTAGACATATTTATTCATTGTATGATCGATAAAATGTAAGTTCATGACACCAGTTCTTGCCATACAACCCCAGAATATTTGATTACCATCTCCATATTTGACAGTAGGCTGTAAATTTTTGACATGCATTGCTATTTTCAGCCAAACTTTTTATTTGTCATCCGATTCTAAAATGTTGCATTTGCTTTCATCAACAAAAATTACATTTTCCAATGTTCTATTGGCTGCTTTACATACAGCTTGGCAAATGCTAGCCTAGCTTGTCGATTTGCGTTTCTGATATAGGGCTTTGTTTGAGGTACTCTGCCATGTTATTTAGGTTTTCTTAAAACATTTCTGACAGTTTATGGATTTACAAGTTTTCTGAACTTACTTTTACATAGCAGAGTCAATTTTACTGCACTAGTTTTTGGTTTAAAGTGAACTTTTTTCACTATTCACCCCATTTCATGTTCATTAAATGTCCTTAGACGGCTTGATCGTTGCTTGTTTTCAACACTATTTGCCTTCTTGAACCTGTGAATAATGTTAAAAACAATAGACTCACTCTATTTCAAGGTATGTCCTATACAATTAACTGGTTTTTCTATTTTTCCAATGACTTATTACAAGACTTTGCGGCAAATTGGAATGAGGGAGAAGAGAACTGGGACCTTGGGGTTCGCAGCCGAGTAATATGACCACAATACAGAAGCAATTGCTCTGGTAGCGTAGCTGTTAACTGGCTTATAAGCTTTCACTACAACTTCAAACACCAAACAATATATCTTTGCATCTCGCTATTTTTTTTCAATAAATAATTTTATCTTTTGAAACATTTATGTTTTAAATTATAGTCTAAAAAAGCGGTAGCAAATTCAGTTCTATTGTTGTCTATTGTATATATATACTTATTGAATTTCTATATATTTGTTGTTTTTCTCATTTCAAAAGTGTCCCAATACTTTTTTGACTTCTAATTGTCTTTGAATTATATTTGAAAAGCTACATGAAATTATAATGCTAAAATACTACCTTATAAACTGTGCACCAAATAAAAAAATATTTTTTGATAAATTTTGTTTTTATTTTAATCTGATGAATAGTTTTATAAATAGTTTTGTAGTTATTCTTGCGAAGTGTCCCAATACTTTTTTGAGTGACTGTATACACAATACAACGAACTACAAGGCAGACCGTTATATGCAGTGACTAAATTCGGCGAATGGTTATTTCTGGATAGTAAATGCTTATTATAAAACGGTTATTCAAAATAACTGAAATTTTAAACGAAATTTCAGTTATCTTTTGATGAGTTGAAATTATATATATTCATTTTTATCGATGTGTAATACCGGAGTATAATAACGCACTCTATTTTAGTGCCTTCAATTTTATTTTAGTCCAATTTTGTCCTTAATTTTAATAAATTCTTAAAAATTTATTATAAATCCAATTTTTAATAAGTATTTTTATTTTTGAAATGAAATTTAAATCAACTTTATTTTTCATCGATCGCTTCTTACACCAATATTATGACTCAAATATTGCTTTCTTTGAATATTAATTAAAAATTAAAACATATAATAATGTTTTCAGGCTGTGAATTGTGTGAGTTAAGTAAGAATGCAATGACTGAAGCAATCAAATAAAAGGAAAATAGCTCTATTGCTACAATGGCAGCAGCTTTGTTACGATATTTCCATTAAATTGCCCAACATCTGAAATTTCGGGCAACATCATAGAGAAAATATCGTTAAATATCTTGTACTAATAGAGAAAACTCTGAAAGTGCAAAATGCCTTACGATAATGTTATTATTTTTTGCCAAAACTGTTCGGTATTTAGAATATCGGGCAGCATCTTCCAATGCCTTATACTAATAAGATAGTTGATTTAAGCTTAAATATCACATGTTCAAATGTTTCGGATTAGAGATTTGAATCTCATCTGCTTGTACGTATTATTATTTTGACAACTAAAATGCATTGGACTATCGATTTAGAATTGGGAATGCGAAAAGTCAAAGATTTATTTCTTTACTTATCCGTGTGAATTAGAAATTAACTCAAATTGTAACGATTGCCTTTAAAAATATATTTTATAATATTGGAGTTTTTAAGTGATAAAATGCAAAGTGATTGCAAATTTAACTGTCTAATTATCTTATCATCGTTTGCAGTTTATTATACTGATTTCTAATTTCAATGTCGATTTAATTAAGTTAATGTTAAAATATCCGAAGCGATTAAAATTTTTTTAATAAACATTTTTTTACATGTCGTGAAATGGAAGAACCATCTGTACCTAATGTTATATAGTATATATTTTAGTCATATTTATTAATACTAAAAGAGGAAATGGGTCTCTCGTCTGTATATCAGATGGTGCATTATAGACCAAACTGTTAGAATTAAAGTTATTAAATTTGACATAAATATAGTAAGTCAACCATCTAACTCTCCTACCCGCCACGAAGGCACACGGATTTAAACCATAAAAACTGAATGGCCGGACCGCCGCAACAGCAACATTGGCGGGAATTGTGGTTGAGTCCTAAGGGGCGTCACCGGCCACGGCACAACCCTCCCCGAAGGAAGTA
>JAPMOR010102959.1:39081-100847 GCA_026543865.1 Argiope aurantia
ACACACACACACACACACACACACACACACACACACACACACACACAATTGTATTTGACGTTCAATATTCTTTAAAGTTCCCTTTCAAAAAACAGTCAAGTAACGTTTAACCACCCATAAAGCATGTTTGGCTTTATACGTCTCCAATTGCGAGCACATAAGCTGTAAGAAATCAACAACAATATCTTAACACGACTTTTATAATATAATCCAGAGATCAACAGGTCATTTCAAAGTTTTGAAATGCCCTGCGATGAGGATTTTTACTTTTTCGTATGCGAAATTAAACTTCAGCACTCTATCACAGCGAAACATTGTAATGTAATTGCCTTAAAATTCTATTTCTTCACTGTATTTTCGACCACTCTCTTATCTTCCCTGCGAATACGATGAAATGGAAGACATGAATTATGAAATGTAGTCTTTAGGCCTTTACACCAACATTTTAGATTTTCATCAAATTTTAGACGAAATCTACTTAAATATTCGCTCGAAAGCATGAAAATTTAAAAAAGCTCCAAGAAAATTTACCAGATTTTTTTTTATTTGAATGAAATTTTCCCATTAAATTACGTGCTTTACAAGCAAGTATATATAACTATAATTTCAGATCGATATCCCTAATATTTTTCGAAAAATTTAATTTATTTTTTGGTATTTAATGGAAAGGTTTAATGGAAAATGACTACAAATACTTTTCTATTTAAAATAAAGGGAAAAAAATCATAAATTAATATAATTATAATTTTATATAATAACATATTTTATATAATAATATATAATTTTATATAATTAACATTAAATATAATTTTCAATAAAAGAAAGTAATGGAAACCTATTTCCCGATATTTTAGGCCACGTATCATAACACACACGAACTCTGCTCTCCTTACTATTTTCCTTGGAAAAATAGTCATAAGAGAAAGTTTTTCTACTTCTTTTTCCCACTTTTAAATCTTTCCTATGAAAATCCTTTGAAACTGTGAAAACCTTTTAGAATAAGAATTCTTTCGGATAAATAGAAAAATACTTATAGGCATTTTTAGAAGAGTCTGTTTGTGAAAAATAATGTAATCTAATATTTTATTAAATAGTCTTAATTATTTAATAACCCTGTATAACACATACTTAATAAAATACATAAATAATAAAATATATTTACTCTACAAAGCAGGGGAAATAAATGTTATATATGTGATAAATAAAAATGTAGGGATTATTTTCAAATTAAACAATAATATATCTCTACTAATAAAAAAAATAAATATGTGTGTATGTTGGCGTTCGATGGGTCAAATCGTTTGAACCATAGCAGCTAAATTTGGCATATATATACCTTGGAGGATAGAAATATGCACCACCGAGTGATTAAAAATTTTTTAATTAGAATTTTAATAAATTAAAATTAAGCTGAATATTGGTGTTTTTCCGTGATAATTTCCGAAAATATTGTCGCACAAGAATAAATTTTATGCAATTTCAAAATAAAAAAAATCTTTTTTTAATGATCTCAATTTAATAATCGTGTGAATTTTTGATGAATTTTAGCAATTTTTTTAAATTTCTTTTGCCTTATTTACAACTTTAGATTACACTGTTGTTCTGAAATTCGAACCGTTATCTGACCTGATCATGTGATTTTTTAGATTGTTGAAAGTTAAATAAGGATTTTGTTTATAATCTATGCAATTTACAAGATGTATAAAATGTGAAATTATAATACCACTAAATTTATAAGATAATTGAACCATACATTTACATATTTAGAACCACCTGATGTCATGGATCTGATCTCCATTAGAAAGTTTCATGTGTACAATGAGAAGAACAAAGTATATTAAATATTAATACTAATAAAATATATTCAAAGCATCAAATCTTAAATGCCTAGCAATTTCACTGTATCATGGATATGTATATGATATGTCTGAACAATTTAAATGAAATAAAAGATAACCAATATCCCGGGTGTGACAGCTGGTCACCAAAGGCAACTAGTTAGAAGATAAATATAATGGTTCGTTAAAAGCAGAAATAAGTTACTTTTTTTTATCCTCCACAGATTTCACTTGGGATATACCTTTAAATAATTTAGTACCTTGGATTTAGATTATTAAAGTTCGCCACTGCTGTTGGAGGATATATCCCATAATGTCCTTTTTCCGATTCACGATCCTCAGTCATATCCTTTAACTCAGTAGGCCAGACAGGTACCATAATTTTATACAATACTTTAATACAACTGACGACTGTTGAACGTGTTGTGAAAATTTTTGATATCCATGCATTGTTGATGGCTTACATCATATGAAGCGTTTTAATTCTTATTTTTTTATTTTAGGAAAAATTATTCCCCACACGTGTTTTGCAAACAATTTCTGATCAGTAATTTATTTAAGCCAAATAATGTAGATATTCTTTTTCTGAGCTTGTATATAAACACTGACGGATTTGAGTTTTGTGGGGTCTAGGAAGGGAATATTAGGAAACTCTTCTTTTAATAAGATAGTCAATTTGGTTTCGTATTTCGGTACTTTCTTAGCATATTAACTATTCAATTTGAATTAATATTTTTTACTTTATTAAGTTTGTGAATATATATTCATTTTCAATGCATTTGTTTATATTCATCTTTGGCTATTCGGTTAGTTCGACGGTGATATTGGTTACATCTAATTTCAGTTAGATTGCTTAGGGATAATTTTATGTCCATTATTCCAATAATTGTCAGACATAGAAACCGTGTTATTTTAATCATCTTACATATGATCTGTTTATTGTGTACATGAATTTTCCTAATGGGAACCAGTTCCATAATATCATAGCGTTATTAAAGCCATAAATGTCCAATTCATCTATCTTCGAAATTTAGCGGTGTTATAAAATCATTTCTTTTATTTGTTATGTAAACTACTTAAATGTTAAACAGAATCTTTCTTTGGCTTTCGACAATGGAAGAAAATTATGCATTGAAATATTTGATGATGGATTTGGGTCTAAACTGACCTGCATCCACGTCTGTGCACAATATTATTGATGCAGATAGAAAAATGATCAATTATACTTGATAAAGTTTTAATATTATCTAATATTTTATCATTAACAGAATTTGTATTCTTTATGAATTTATTAATTTAGCAGCTTTTTAATCAACTTGCTTGCGGTCTCTCTCAGTTTAGGTAAAAATTAGCTACTTTATATAATTCAAGTATATATTAATAATGAATTTTTTTCTCAATGCAACTGAACATTGTGCAACTGCATCGAAAAGATTTTAATGAAATACATCATTAATTTTTTGGAGGCGATTCCATGCAATGGTATTCAGAACCAATGGTATGGATATGGACTTTAAATGAATAAATTTTGTTCGGATCCCCCAAATAACAAATCACGAAAATGATTGAGGAATATCAATGCTGTTTTCGTAAAGAACAACTGACGACAGTTAAAGGAGGATGAATCATGTGAACCTCGTGTGCTTCTGCATTTATGACAACAGTGCTGCAATGAAAAGGTAAACAGTGTATTTGTTTATTCAGCTTACATGTGAAACTGGCAAGTTGACTGGGCAGCTGAGTTTTGGGAGACAAGTAGCAATTAATATACTATCACGATCAGTATGCTCTGCTTGAAAAACGGGCATTTAAATTGCAAAATACATATCAGCAAACCAAGTGGGTTTTCGCAGAAGCTTCCGGATTCGAGGCCACTGACCAAGAAATGAGCATGGATTCATCAGCTTTCTTAGGCATTTTTCCTGTAGTTCCCATTTTTTTCTGATACTCTCTATTTTTTTCCTTGTCGTAAAATATAATGAAATGCAAATAACTGTATACTGTTAATTGGCTTTATTATCTCGTTATACCGGAGTAACTTATGTTTGATTCTGCACAAAGATTTGTCAGATGTGCAATGAAAGACCGAGCGTTTTTAATGATCTCAATAAAATCTAAATAGAACGAAATTAATTCCTATTTCTCAGAAGTTATTCCTAGAAATAATATGATATAAAAGTTAATAAAACAAATGAAGATTTTAGATTTTACGTAGTTCACTAATAATGATCTAATATCAGAATTAAATCTAATTCACTATGATTAGCTTTAATACGAAAGGAAATTTTGGAAGGAATTAAAACATTTAAGCACCTTCAATAATTTCAATGACAACGAACCATTTTTAAAAAAATTCTATTTTATTTAAATGTCATGAAACATTTAACGATAAAAATTGGGTGGATTAGTTGAAAAGAATTAACAAAGATTATAACACATTCTATAGAGTTTAACAACAATTATAAAAATAATCCTATTGCACAATTATGACATTATATACATCCATCCACCCACAATTCAAAGGTGTAAATAAGAACAAAGTCATAATGTGCCATATCAGGACGATATGGAGATTGTAAAGCCATAAGTTCAATGTTTGATTGAAATCTCACGAATATTAACTGGATATGAGAAGGCAAATTATCATGGTACAAAATTCATGAATTTTCTCACCACATTTCAACGATTTTTCATGCAAATGCAGCAAAACGCTCAAATACTAATTTCATTGATTGTCTGTTTAGTTAGCAGGAAGTATTATTGCACGGAACCACGGTACTTTGATTAGTAATCGAAGTGGATGGTCAAATCTTAGATCATCTAGTAAGACATTCTCTACCATTTAAACTTCTTATGTAGATCAAATTCTGTTGCTTTAGATAAAAGTCGTTCTTTAAATCTTTCTTGCAACATTTCAAAGCAGAATCTTCATTGAAAAAAAATCAAAATTTAATGCATGTTCTTTATTCAGTAGTATTCACCATTTTGGAAAATCAACATTTTGAAAATTCTTATTACAAACAAATATATTTTAAGACTATAAAATGAAATAAATTCCTGACCTGTTGCCAAATGTTTATAGAAATCGTAAAAATTTTTGATAAAAGTTTTCAGACGATATCTAGTACAGATGCATTTTAAATGAAGTCGTCTAGATATATTTTGATCATTATAGTACACTTTAATTAAAAAACACTTTATGTCAGAAGGAAAAAAAAGTTGATGTGTGGTGATTATAACAAATTGTAGATTTCTATGAAACTAAGGATACGATTAATTAATGAAAACACTTTTTGGCCTTGTGAATGTGAACAAGATAATTCAAAATTAAAATAGTCTTAACCGTCCAAAAAACTGATATCAAAAATGTATATTTAATTACCTCTCTATTCTATATCAATAAAATCCAGTATATGATCTACACTGGTGTGCAAAACTTAAGCAACAATGCAAATTTTAAGCAGATAGCCATGAAATTGCAGAAAAGGAGTTCATTCGATCAGTACAATGAACACGTAATTCAAGAGAAAGGTCATGCGCATGCAAATATCAGGAACAAAACGTCACAGGTGACGTGAGCGTACGCAAAACGCGTGCGGAAGGCGCGCGCAGCTCAACACTACAATAAAAGGAAGGACGGAGACGCAATTAAAGACATTCGCTGCAAGTGCACGTGAGTTAATTCGTGAAATATGGCTAGAAGAAATCACCTGAACGATTTCACACGTGGAAGAATGATCGGAAAGCTGGAGGAGGGGCGTAGTGTGACCAGTGTAGCTGAAGAGTTCGGAATCAACAAAAGTGTCGTTTCGCGCGCTTGGAAAGTCTTCCAAACCACAGGTACAGCTGTGAGAAAGGTTGGTGGAGGCCGCCCCAGGAAAACAACTGCAGTGGATGACCGACATATCGTCCTGCAGGCGAAAAGAACCCGAAACCAGTCAGCAAGCGCCATTGCTCAGCAACTGTATGCAGCAACGGGGCGACAAGTGTCGCGTTTTACTGTGTCCAGACGCCTTCACAAAGGTGGCCTATTCGCCCGCCGTCCTGAACGCTGCATCCCTTGGACAGTTTCCCACCGGCGGCACCGTTTAGAGTGGTGCAGGGAGCACAAAAATTGGACATCTCATCAATGGAGTCGTATCCTCTTTACAGATGAGAGTCGTTTTAGTGCCACAAGCGATTCCCAACGCCAGTTGATTTGGAGAGAGGTCGGGACACGGTTTCATCCCAGTAACATCACGGAAAGAGACCGTTTCGGTGGTCCTGGAGTTGTCGTCTGGGGAGGCATTATGATGAACGGGCGGACTGAGCTCCACGTTTTTGACAGAGGTTCTGTAACTGGAGATCGCTATTGTCAGGAGGTGATCCTTCCCCATGTGCGTCTGTTCCGAGGTGCCATTGGATCAGACTTCGTTTTTATGGGTGACAATGCACGGCCACACAGGACTCATGCTGTTGAGGAACTCTTGGAAAATGAAGATATCACTCGAATGGATTGCCCGGCGTGCTCCCCTGATTTAAATCCGATAGAACATGCGTGGGATGCTTTGGGGAGACGCCTTGTGCTACGATTGCATCCTCCAGGGAACATCCAACAAATGAAACAGATGTTGATTGAGGAATGGGCACTCTTACCTCAAGAACTGTTGGACAATCTGGTGCTGGGTATGGAGAGAGGGTGCGAAGCAACCATTGCAGTAAGGGGAGGGCATATCCCATACTAAGGAACATCTGCTTGCTGTTCTTCCTCTTGGACAGACAATCATGTTTAACGATACTATGAGTTCAATAAATCCTTTTTTTGTTTGATTCCATACTGTATGCATTGTATTCATTTCTGCGCAACTATGCTTTCGTCATTCTTTCAGAACAAAATGCTGTATCTCATTTCTGAATTTCATGTCTCTCAGATGATTTCTCGTGAAGTTATGTCAAAAAACATACCTGTTGCTGAAGTTTTGCATACCAGTGTAGATTCAAAATTGTAGATCAGAATTAATTGTTGGTTGCAATTAATTAAATTGTTGAGGTTCATAAAGCATATTAGATTTCTACAAGATGATTAACACAAAACATAAAATGCATCGTATTGTATTAATTTACGAAGAAATCGATGAAATAATTATAGTACAAAGACACATTTATCATAAAAATATAAACCTTAAAATTTAAATGGAATCTGCATCGAAAAGAAAACGAAAAAAATTTGACTGCGACTAAAAGTATTTTTAGATGAAAGAGAAACCGAATTCACTGAAGAAAAAAATGCCAATTATCTAACCACAAAGAAAGGAACAACTTTGAAAAGAATATTTAAGCAACTAAGAAAAGGAATTCTTTTTTGAAATAATGCCAGATTTTACCACAAGCAGAAATTTTTGGCCATTAAGGGCAGGATTCATTTATAATTACTTTCTCATGCGTTAAGTTTGAAAAGATAACTATGCTAATATGAAAATGAATGGTTGGTTTACGTATAAATTGTAAGAAAAGATTACTACAAAAGTTGAAAGATGTGAATCGGCAATTTAAGGTCGATTAAAAAGTTGTCATTAATGCAATTTCCAAATAAATAAATAAATAAAATACTTTTATGAATTGTAAAATGTTAGAATAAATATCAACGTCACAATATATCATTAAGATTCAAACTATTGGTACCGTTAAAAAAAGTGCTGGATTAAAAATAATCTTCCTCATGAGAAAAATTCTAGACTCTCGAATACTAAATACGCAAAGAGAAACTATTGTAATCGTCAAAAAATTGGAACTGGAGATTTTGGATGGATCTATCATGTTAAATGCCTCTAAACATGATAGATCCATCGTCAAGCTCAAAAACGCTTTACACTAAATTCATAGATTTCTGTCCAATTTTGAATGAAGTTCGTACCTAGGAATACGAGATTTATACCTCATTTTATGAGTCTGTCCAAATGCAAGTGAACACAATAATTACAAAATGCAAATAAGTAGATGAATTAAAATTTTGTACTCAGTTTTAGCATTTAAAGAGTAGATCCGCATTAAAATTAACGAAATCCATTACAGGATTGATCATTTGTCCTTCTTTACATTCATCTGCAAGTAAACGCGTGCTTCATAAACGCAACAACTTAGATAAATGAAATTTAATATGTAATATTGTTATTAATATTTTGGTTCTGAGTCAAATTTTAATTTCAATCGATTGACAAAATACTGCATACTGGGTTTCCTTCTTTAAATTACTAATTAAGAACAAAACTGTCAGGCGCGGCACTTTTTATATAGAAATCTAAACACTCGGGGATTTAAGGCTTGTTTCAAGGGCCTAAATTTTTTTGCCTTAGATAAAAGACAACAATTTTTTTTAGAAATATGCGAGATAGTTTCAAAGCGGCAACCTCCACTGATTTTAATTTCTTTATTCATCAACCGATTATCAGAATGTTAAAATAAGAATAAAAAAGATGTGAAAAATGAAGTCATTTTTTGATCTGTTTGAAGTTTTAAAAAATAAACTCATTATCACAGTGTGGAGACCTGAAAATAATATTCGAAACAACATAGTTTAAATTTAAGTATACTACATAGAGAAATAATTGAAACTTTAGTCAACATTTATAAAACATTTTAACAAATGCTTAGGGATTTTTTCATGTCATATACTGTTTTATAAATATAATTAAAATTGTAAGCGAAAGTAGAAATTTCGGTTCAATATCATATTTGGAAAATAAATAAATTTTCAAAGCAAATATGAGGAGAAAGATGACAATTTAAAATAAAGTTGGATACAAAAGCTAAGTGAGATGATAAAATTCTTAGATCTATAAAAGTCTTTTCACTGGAAACAGCATTTGTATAAAATTTCAGTACATGATGTAATGAAAAAAATTATATCATCCTTTTAAAACCATAGAAGTGAAGTAGAAATTTATCTAAAAAATAAAATCATAGATATTTTCAGTAGAATAAGATATTTTAAGACCTTATTGATATGTCTTTATAACTTTTTGACACATAAATTTCTTAGTTAATAAAATGCTCAGTATTAAGGGAGACAATAAAACAAGAGAAGAGCCAACTCAAGAAAAAAATGTAAATGAGTCTATTTGTTAAGACAAAATAAGTAAAAAAAAATAATAATTCTTTCAACACATAAATCAAATGTCTAAAGTATTTAATAAAAGAGCATAAGACAAAGGTAAGGGTTGAAAATCTCTTAGGTCCAAATTTTTTCTAGCCCATTAACCATCGACTATTTTAAATTTGAATATTCATAAAATGGGTCTTATCGTAAAAATGGAAAGCATTTAAGATTTTCTAAGTCAGAGTCTTTATTAGGAAAACTTTTAGAAAATGATTTTTTATGTTTTAGCCAGACTTAAGATAGTAAACGAGGAACGACTTTCTACGTTTCAACCGATTGATGGGTTAAAATACAATTTAATTAGATTTTAATAGGAAAAAAAATTTAAAGGGTTTTAAAACCCTTGTAAATCGAATGAATCTTTTTATTTAATCGAATTTGTGTTTTTACTGAATATTTTAAGCCGTTAATATACCCTGAAATTTTCACTTTCCGACTTACATGGTTTCGAAACCAAGCCGGCGATATGTGTAATATTAACGAAGGAGTAATACTTTGATATTAGTGAGTAATGATCACATGGCATATGTAAAATGAGCTTCAACAGTTTGATTGTTTTTAAAGAAAAGGACGTGATGTAACATTATATGTAAGTGTCTGAAATATGGCATAATCACATTTCTCACTTTCAGATTTCAAAATTATTGTAGAAAGCTTTAGTTTAACCAGTATGGAAATAATAATAAATTTTGTTATATTGAGAATTGATGAACTTAGCTTTAAATTTTCGGCAGAACAACTAAAAATTGCATTCTAGGCAAAGAATTGTTTCAGTTATTTTTCTATCGTATTTGGCGAAAAGAGAAAAAGAGAATTTAAGATCTTCCTTAACTGTATTATCCAGAAATAATACATGGTAGAATACATATAACAGCGATAACTTTTGAGTCTTTAATTTACAATTAATTATTATTAAAAATATTTAATTATGAAATATTTTTAAAAGTACCACCAGGGGGCGCCTTGTGTATGGAATACATTTTACATTAAATTTTTTTATTAATTGATTGTTAAAATTTGAAAATAATATATTGTCATCGAGAATACATAAGATAGAAATTTTAAAAACTCTAGTGCATTAGTATATGAATAAAAATTAAAAAAGAAAATAGGTCACAAAATTCCATATTTACGAACATGAAGTTTATTTTTAATTCGTTATACTTAATCTCATTTTGAAACACTGACTATTTGGGGAACGGACCTGCAATTTTAGATGAATATCAAACAAGAAAGGACACTTGAGTTGGCATATTTCTCTTTGAACTTTCATCTCACACCAGCCGGAGGAAATTTGATGTACTAAGTCTGCTTTCGCGCGAACATATACAATATTTTATATGGGCATTTTATTATTTTACATTTATACATTATATATTACGCATGTATTTTACTGAAATCTGATTTTGAATTTGTCACCTTCTACCCCAATGCCAAGAACCTATCACTTGGTCGCTAAAAGACATAAGGATGAGACAAATCAACTTGAGAATTTCTTTTTTCATGATTCAAAAATATGAAAGGTGTAGATTTATCAAAAATTCCAGGTCAATATTTGAAAATAAGAAAATAAAGGACAATAAGAAAATAAAGGAAAGAAATTATTTCGTCTCCATGTTATTTTAAAGGCGATCTGGAAATAATGCAAGTTACATTTGGAGACGCTCCCCGCTCAAATTCGTGAATATGTGTACGTCTGCCGAGAGGAACCCACAGGTGCTTCGCAGGTGGGAAAATAAGGCTGGCTGGAGATGCTTATCAGTGTTGGTTCAGATATCCAGCTTCTCAACCGAAAATGGAGATTAACTGCTGCTGCTGCCTTTTCAAAACATGTAGGTATTAGAATATGAAATAAAAAATACAGCTTCCAAAAAAAAAGCTGGTGGCTTGAAATCAGTTTTATAGCGTTTCTCGAATAGGTTTATGACTTCCATGAAAAAAAAAGTGCATTAGTAGGAAATCCGCTGTTTAAAAATATATTTGCCTTATTAGTCAAATATGGGTGATTAATCTCCAGGCCTTATTAAAATTTAAAGGAGATTCGAGAGTTTCTACATTGTTGCATGAACTGTTTTAGGGATGATTCATCTATTTATATTTTATTTTTATAATTTATTCTTAATTACAGAGTAGAGATAACGTGCATGCAAAAAATTTATTTAATATGTTTGAGTAAATATCCAGAAATTAATACAATGAAGAGTATTGTTGTAAAATGCATTGACAATATTTTTAAAGATTTATTAAAATTAGAGAAAATCAGAGCGACTGGTCTTTAAAATGTTTGTAAAATGGTAAGAATTCTTAAATATAAATATTAAAAAAAATAATTTAAAAATTAATCATTTGTTAAAATTAGGTGTGCAAACAAGGCTTCAATATCTTTACAGTCTTATTTTTTTTTCTATTCTTTCTTAAAGTACACGCAATTTATGCATAAATTGATGTAAAAGTTTTCTATTAACATTTTAATAGGCATTTAAATAATATTTTATATTATTTTAGTGAAAATATTGGCAATTTTGTTGTTATTTGTTTAAGTTTATCACCACTTAAACTAAGTAAAAAGTAATTATCACTACTTAAACAAGTTAGAGCGTTCTACCCTTGACTTTCTAATACCTTATGCAATGCGCAGAATCTCGTATTTAACTTTGTTGAACACAAAAATATGTAATTTGGAATGTTTTCTTTAATCATTAAGTTACCAATGGAATACGTGTGTCTCATGAAATAAAATATAAAATTAAAAGATATAAAATGAGATTTCACCATTACCAAAACTCTTTGAATATTGTACCCCTAATTCAGAGCTCAGTAAAAGCTATGAAAAAAAGAACCAAAATTTCATGTAGCATGTGTCAAATTCCACTTTGCAAATTATAATTTGCACCTAACCACACATGACGTGAATTTATAGGCATTCGGTGTAAAAAAAAATCTTTAAAAAATAAATGTAAGATATTTATTGTTATTTATCTCTTATCTAGGATACCACAAGGACCCCTAATTATCCTGGCATATATATGAGGATACATGAATACCAGTAAGACTCATATGTCCTATCTTTTCTCTCCTCATATATAATTATGATCAAATATGGAGTCTGTCTAATATATTTAGTTGAATAAAGTCTCAATTTTAGAGAAACTTCTAAAATAAAGAAAAAAGTAATAGAAAAGTAAATGGATTAGACGCAAATTGTTATATACATATGCTATTTTGTTTTAAGCCTACATATAAAGATTGCATTTAATTAGTTTGTCGAGACTTTTAGTATTCTTTTTCACAAGACACTAAGATACAATTAGATTCTTTCCTACGGCAGGTTTAATCCAAAATTTGATACACACTTACAGTTCTGGTATCATCGTACACGAAATTTTATTTATTTAATTTGTTGTATTTCTGAGTGATTGTTAGCATCGAATTTCCAACTAGACAGTTGTCTATGGCTACTAGATTGAAAAGAGACTTCAGATAGATCCATTAAAACTGTTAGCAGTCTAGTTGCTAGATAAATAAATTTAATGAAAGTAAAAATCCTATAAATTAGGAAATATGAAGATAATATTTCGTTGAATATTATTAATCAGTATCCTTCCTATTTATCACGTTCATTACAATATTCATAAATATCAATATCAATAAAAATCAGCTCAAATAAAAGTATCTGAAGATGCAGATTATAATTATTATTAATTATATTATCACCTCCACTTTAATTTAAAGTTCAAATTTTGCGAACGCTGACAGAAAATGAGCGATATACATAGTATAACGAACAGAAAGGCTTAAGGCTGCTATAATAATAATTATATGACTATCAAAATTTGAAGCTTAAAATTATTTTGCCGAAGAATCTATTAAGAGATCAAGTTACATAAAATATTTAATTGAAAATTTTAGCGATCATTAATCTCAGTGAACCAGCCTGTAGCCAAAGGCGGATACATAACTATAAACAAAATACATAAACATAAAAAATACATAAACATAAACATACAAAATACATATACATAAATATAAACAAATACCCATTTATCAATACAAAACAAATGTGCATATTATCAAAGCTAGTAAACAAATTTAATAACAAGTTGATTAAATTAAAAATATGTTGAAATTTGACACTGAATAAATTAATTTATTAATAGAGGGATTCGTTAATGTATGCCCTGCTTAGGGTCATAAAATGTTTAAATCCACCACTAGTAATTGCTCCCATTCATGCGAATATATCAATCAACAGATTGCCAAACAGTAAACGAATTCGGTGAAAGATTTGATTAAAGTCTAGATAAAGCATACAAATATACTGAATGTTAAATAAAACATATAAATAGAATGAAACATAAAATGTACTATATGTTAAATATCATTTAGACCGCTCGTTGTTTTTTAAGTTAACGCTTTCACTAGTAGGAGGATGGTTAGACAACTGAAATTTTAAAATGCATATTTCATCAAAAATTTGATAGAAAAACTAATATACACCTTTGAATAGGTACTCTAGAGATCCATTGTCTGGTAATTGAGTCTCGCTTATTGATTTAAAAGTTACGGCTTTGAAGATGGAGCCTATCGGAGATTAATCATATACATGGAACCTGATGTGAGAGAAATATATCTTCGTAGATTCTTTACTTTAATTTAGATAGTCATTTAGAAAATGAGTAGGGAAATGGTTCAGTCGGTTATTTTTATTTTTATCGGAGCACATTTCAAAGTTACTAGACCCATCACAAAATAGCTCTTATATAATTTCGAAAAGAAATTTTGATATTGCGCATGGCTTTTTGCACAGTTTTAGATTCTCGAAAAGAAAATATTTACAAAATATTATAAATGAAATAAATTCAAAAATTAAAACGAAAACACATCTTTTAGAATAAGATTAGGTAATTAGTAATATAATAAATAATAATGATATGAGCTTAAGCAATTAGTATTATAAAAAATAATTTATTCAGATAATAGCCCTTATTGCACTAGCATTGATACAAAAACTATTATACTAATGAGTTGTGTCAACATTTTTGTAATTCTTTAACTGAAATATTGCTTTTCTTTTCTTCTAAGGACCAAGAAACTGATCCCTTGAATTTACACGAACTGTCATTGTAGGATTAAAATATAATTTAAATTCAATATTCGGAACTACGACATGTAGAAATATTCGGTATTTAATGGATCGGGCATACTTTCGGGTTTTTCATTTAGAAGATTATGTTAACATAGAATTTTTTTGCACAGAGTTCTCACATTTCTAATTGAAATTTATATAGATTGATATTTTTTACTAATATTTCCACAAATAAACTTTCAGAAACTGTCAACTGTTTGTATCTCGTATTTAAATAATACATTATTTATTATTTATATCACAGTTTGCCAAATATACGAAAAATAAAGGAAGTCTGAAATTTTAAAATATTTTTAATACAATTATTTCTACTACTATTAATAAGATATTTGGTGTTTTCATTTAAGTTTGAAACTATAATTTTTTTTTGGTAACCAAACACAAGTTTTAGCACAGAAAATAAAAAAAAGTTTGCGGTTTTCAAATTTGCATTAAAAGGTGTAGTATTAAGATTAATTGTGGCTGTAAAAAATATGTTAAAATGATAAATGATAACGTTTTAAAAAATTGCAGAACAGATAAAAAGAAAAGAGAAGAAAAACGTGTTTTTGACGTGTTTCTGCTATAACTTCCGAAAATATTACCGCACAAAAAAGATTTTTACATGAAGTTAAAGATCAAAAATTTATCTTTTAAATGATACTAATGTTTTAATCTTAAAATTAAATTTCTATTTTTAATGAATTTTTAAATAAATATTTTAACTATATTTTTCAATAACTTTTTTCGTAAAAAATTAAAATTAAAATTTAGCACATTTCGCATTCATGGGAAAAAATTAGCTTTCTTCAAAGTGTTGCCATCACATTGATTAAAGCTCAAATTAAAAATAAATTAAACCTTTTTGGAAATGAAATCTGTAAAAATATAATTTTCGGCACGTGTTTGTAGGAAATGAAACAAATATGAAATATTATTTTTTCTAAAAAATAAATTCAAGAAAAATTATTTTATGATCTTTTACACTCTCTATACAGGGTGTTTATTTAGTCCCGGACCCATTTTGATGTTTAATGACTCATAAAATAATGAAGATATTAACAAACTTATGGCATTTATTGATGGAATAACTCATATATTTTCCTTTTCAGGTTTGAATATTTTTACTTTTGTAAATATCGTCTGCGCGTGTGGTTAATTTCAGATAATTTCATTTTCCAGTCTAAATATCTGTACTTTTCTAAATATCGTCTGCTTATTAATTGCATTTTTCTCTCTTTTGTTTTTGGCAACTATTGCAATGCTATGTTTACTTTTGATGTGTTTGTTCTATGTAGTACTTTTGTATGTGATGTTTTATTCGAGCGGATATTAAGGAGAATGCATACACCACAAGAGAAAGCACAGATTTTATGGTGGTCATAGAGTTAATTTCCAATAAACTAAATTACTGACTTTTAAGAGTTAATTTCCAATCGCTTAAACTGACTGATTTATGAAGATTTGAATATCACTATTCAATAAAAAAAGGATAATCTTAGATTTTCCATTGATCGCTTCAAAGAAAATACGCCAATCAGCGCGCAGGTTTCTCAAGATTAAGTGGCCTAAGATTATGAAAATGTTGAGTTTTTCTAAATTTTTAACATTTAAAACTTCATAAATAAGTCTTAGTTGATCGTGGAAAATAGAAACATTCATTCATTTATTTAAAATTTGGTGTGTCCAGAATATTTCTCAGAATATGATACCTTACTGCATTAAATTTAGACTTCATAATTTTTGAAATATATTTATAGGCCGGAACAAAATATTATTATTGATTTCATTTCAATCCTTTTGAAAGCAAAACTAAAAACTGAATTTTATGCTGAATCTGAGAAATTTTTGTTGAATTATTTTTTGAGATATTACGTAAATTATGAAAAATATTTTGTAGTTCACATAAGACTTAAATACCGAGCAATTCTGTTTGCAATACTCATATTCAATAATAATAATAATAATAAATAAATAGCAATAAAGATGATAAATAAAATCAAACGCTTGGTTTTATTAAAAAATATCTTAATATTAATTGCAATTTCATTATTTACATTTTAAATTAAAGTTGAAGTTTTGCCGGAAATGACATTAAATTAGCAAAATATATGTAGTAGTAAATTGAACGAAACGATCTAAACAGTATAAGTTTGGTATGACTATCAAAATTTGAAGATTAAAAATGTTTTGCTTGAGAATCCTTTAAGAGACCAGTTACTTAAAATATTTAATTGAAAATTGTAGCGAGCGGTAATACTGGCGAACCGGCTGGTCGCCAAAGACGGCTAGTATTATATATATATATTTCATCCCTATGTCTCTCTTTTTATCCATACATATAGGACTCTCAGACTGGAAGGTTAAAATGAGGCTAAGCAGTTTTATAAAGAAATACTTTTTACTGTTTAGTTTAGAAATACTGACATTTCATTGATTTCAGTTTTTCTTAAATTCTAAGATTGTAATTCCTGTTCAAAAATTAACCTAATAGAAAAGTTATGAATTATAAAATTTGATGCACTAAGCTCAAAAATTCAGGCTTCATCTTTGCTTCCTATATCAATCAAAAATATTTTAAAAAGTCATTTTCAGGCATGTGATATCGCTGAATGTGCCAATGTATGAATTAATTCCTTTAACTATACATTTAACAGTAAACAAGACATTGTTTTCTCCATAATTATTTACAATCATGTTGACTTGAGATTTAAAATATTTGAGTATGTAAAATTCGAGCCAAGAGTGAAAAACTTTTAGAAATTTTGCCCTATGTAATCGATAATGATCAGTAATCTATCTTAAGCAAAATAAAGCAAAGTGGAAATAAATGAATTCTTAGCGTATTACATTTATTACAGATAAATAGTTGGAAGAATGACTCAGGTGATTTCACAGTCACAAGATAAAGTGTTGACACACGAATAACAGTCAAGATTGCTAAGTGGTAATATTTGCGCATACCATCTAACAGTTTCTGAAAAAAAAAATGAAATCGCCTCATTTTCCTCATGTCACAGGATTATGAACTAAGCTATAACTATTCTACTCAGTAATACAATAATTACTTAATTTGTCCTATTAAGTAGTTGGGAGTTAATTATATGGACACCATGTTCATTAAAAGCAATCAATCGAATTAATTTGATATATATAAATTCAAATTCTAAATCATTATAAATCGTCAAAAAGCTGAAAAATTAACTAAGCACTAATGGATGTTTCTGAAATGAAGCTTTTTAAATCCAAAGAGGGCGTTCTCTTCTCTACTGTCTCGTGTACTTCATTAATGCAGTGCGTTTTGTATTTAAATCATTGATTATTAAAGATAATAAAAAATTACTTTTGAATATTACCGTTTTGACAAATGAGTTCAAAATTTCATGCACCGATGGAAGTTTCAAACAGGAAAATTTTAAAACCAACGAGAATTCATCAATATGGCGCGTTTTGTGTTTGGATCACCGTATAGGGAAAAGAATGAAGTATTACATCTGAACTTTACTATTAAAACAAAAGAGTTTAAAATTGAATACAAACAAAAAATTTGGATTTCAAAAAAAGACGCATTAAGTTTAATTATGCATCATCTTACCTTTTTGAGCTATCGCATTAAATTAAGGGAATTGACAATGATCCAACTCTTTAGTGGACTGGTCCAAAATTGACATAGATCTTCATTTCTGGAGATAAAAACAAAAAGTCAAATTTCATTTAAATAGTTCGTTGTGTTTTTTATATTTAGTTTTCATGTACAAAATACCAGATTTTTTTCGCTAGTTGCATTCAAAACTGGTTTGAAATCTGAAATTTTTACATAAATCTCGCATACTAAATGTAAGCCTTTTAGCTTGTATTACTATTACATTACCGTGTTCACAAGAAAACAGGACGGATTCCAAAATTATTCTTTTGAATTTGGGAAGTCTGAAATGTTAAGTTTCATCAAAATGTGGTTATAAATTTATTTTTACGATTACAGAATTTCTTTTTGTTTACTTTGTATATAAATAAGAGGGAATAGTCTCCCAGAAACTTTCTTACATGTTCCCTAATAACTCTTCGATGTTAACGCTTCTCTCCCTTCTCATAAAAAATATGGATCTGGTACCCTGTGAACACCGACAGTGTTTAGAATTTTATTTCTAGGGACCGGCAGATGAAATTTTAGTACAAATAAAAAAATTCGAATCGGCATTTTGAACGTAATCCTTGTTTTTACGGCATAGTTCTGTGGTAATGGGGTGAATGATTGTAACTTTAAAAAAATGGCATTTTGAACACTTTTTTTTTTGCATGTGAAAGTACAGATCGACAGACAATCAACAGTTTAACAGATTTAATTGAATAATTGGTAAAAATAATCTACACTTTTAATGCTAAATTTGTGAAGTAAATTTCATTTATTTTAATTTTTAAGTTTTTGAGCTACAGTGTTTACATTGGTGCAAAATACAGATCGATAGATAGTAGAATCCTTGATGGATTTAGCTCCAAACCTAATATGGATCTACATATTAGATCTTAAACTGTGTACCAAATTTTATCTATCTATTTCTTTTTTGTATATATTCTGTTCACTTGACTCTATTAGCTTTACAGACATATTTCATTTAAATAATTTTGTTTCAAAATTTGATAGAAATCTGCTAATTTGATGTAAAGACCACATATCGAATTTAATTCATATATCTAAAAGCATTTCCCGAATGATGGGTTTCATAGACAGACAGATCCACTTTCGAACTCAATGAGATCTGATTCATCAAAATCTTAGTTCGAATTTTTGGGCGATTACAATACTTTCTCTTTGCATATTTCATACATGAGAAACCACAAAAGCTATTTTTTCTAATTAAAAGTCCTAGTGTGGTAATTCTAGCAATAATGAAATTGTTCAACATTTCTTGAATTCTTATTTTATCTTAAAATAACGGTTCTAATTATGCAATCTATATTCCGAATTCCATTTGTTAAGATTTTTTGAAGTGTCAAGATACTATTTCTGTGAAAATGTACAGCTGAATTTATGTCTGGCCGTTAAATTTTGCAAGTCGGTTGGTTTATCAGCTGTTTCGATTGTTACAGCTGGAATATAACGATAAGGAAGCGTATCTTCATTATTAGAACTTCATCTATTCGTATTGAATAAGAAAATAATAATGTAAATTTCTACAGCAATTGAAAATGAGTTTTATTGTTTTATATGAAAATTCTTCACTTTCATTTTATCAAACTTTATTTTTTTATTCTGAAATTTAAATCATGTATCTGTAACTACGGGAGTAGAAAACATCTGTAATATTTATCTTGGTAATGCAAACTTTTTAAATTTTATAAATTGGATTATAATCTTTTGTGAAAGAAAGAAATGCTAATCATAAGAAATCATAAAGAAATAAAGAAATGCTTAACTACTTGTAACTTTTGGAAAACAGCTGGCTCCCAGAAGCATTGATTGTGCTTGTTCTCAGTTAAATCTCTTATGAATACATTAATATTCATGATTCCTCCAAGAAAATATTTTTAAACATCAAATGATGACCAATACCAGAATCGTTTTATTTTAAATAGCTTTACAAAATTTAAATAGCTTAATAATTCATTGTGCATATGAACAATTCTAAATAGAATTACATGATACGGCTTGATATATAAAAGAATATTTAATTGAAAGTTACTTGATATTTTGACGTTTTCCTAATGAATGAATAAAATTAACAAGAAGAATGTCATTGCAAGGAAAGTTATTAAAATATTTGGAAATATATAAATTTTTTGGTATGTTATTTTAGGAACTGCAAAACGACTTATTATAAATTATGAGTCTCTGTAAAGCACTTCTTCCTAAAGCAAAGGCACAGTAGAAAACCCCAAGCCCTACATATGGACAATTAATAGAATAATCATCTACCGGCGATTCACTTAGATTCATTCACCAACCACCAACTAGTTTATTTCTTCACCAATTTTATGTAAATAGTTTAAATTTATACCTTGGAAATTACAGACACACAAAAAAAATTGTATAAAATGAATGAACATGATATAGAGTAATACATTAAAAAAGTGATGACGAAGACAAAGAAGGATACAGATAGAAAAAATTCCAAAAGATCTAAATAATGAGTAAGGATTAATCTAGTAAAGGAATTTAAGTCTTTTTCATTATCTACTTTGCAATATCATTTTTAAGTATGCAACAAATGAGGGTCAGAGAATTTAGGCTAAAGACAATCTTATGTTCTTCCAGATAATATATTCTTTTATGAGGTGTTTAGTCATGCCTTATAATTTTTCTCAACACTCACCTGAACTTGGTACTTTCTAAAAACTCTATGGTGCGTTAAAATTTGGTTGTTATATAAGTCGTACTTTGCTATCATGAAGCTGGCCTTTTGAAGAAAACTGTTTGGTCCGATGACCATTGCTCGAGGTTATCCATTTTTTTCCCCACTCATTTTCAATGTTCCTTTAGCTTCAATCTTCATTCAACGTTTACTGTGATTGAATACGAAGTATACTTCCTCTTCAGTATTGCTGATTTGGTAAGCTAATTAGCTGGTTTGCTTCCTGGAATTTTGTATAATTCAATATGGGGATGTTCTTTTATTTTATTCTTGACATCGTTCCTGTTTCCCTTTTTCTTTTAAAGTAAAGATTCCAAAGCGAATGAAACTATCTTTGTCTGCCTAAGACCATTTTTATTTGCATAATTCTTTAACAGCGGTAAATACGGCTGTATATTATATATATATATATATAAACATAATTTTTGAAGCATAATCGCAGCCGAAAACAGAGAAGACACTTTGAATTTTTAACTTCGTTTTATTTCATCCCGTGAGGCATAATTTGTGTACAAGATGCGCGGACAAAACACATCCGCTCACAGAGTGGCACAAGAGCAGAAGAGAGCGAAAAAGGGGCAAAAGAGAGAAAATATTTTTCCCACTGTTTATATACTATGAGATTTTGATAGGGATTTCTTTACATGTGTCGATTTAAGTAGTGGAATTAAGATATCTTTTAAAAGAATGTGCTTGGCTCGACAGTTTTTTATCCCTTCACTCAGAGCGTGTGAAAGTACAAATTTAAACATTTTTACAGAGCTTCAGTTGAATTAATTAATTAAAAAAGGTGGAATGGGATCAGAAAATAAGTGAATATTTTAGAATGCAGTTAATATGGGCTGAATTAAGATAAAACTTTGGAAATTAATTAGGATTAAATTAAATTTTTAAAATATCTTTATATATATATATACTCAGCTAACACATTATAGAGAAAAACTCATATAATTATGTTGTTTATTTATATAAACTCACTCCCACACTAACTTTCCCAAATTTAATAAAGATTAAAAATTGACTACAAAAGTTATTAGAAAGTTTCCAAATTTCCTTATTAAAAAAAAGAAAAGAACAGAAATTAAAGAAAATTCGAACCTTTAGTTCAAATCATCATAGAATAAAAATGTTCCAGGTTCGTGATGTTGTTAAAAAATTTCTTTGAAAGTGTAGCAATGATAACATGCCCACAAAAATAATATCGTCGTAAAAGCCTATATTAATAAAAATCATAACTAAAACAATAGAAAACCTTAATGTAAAATATTTTCAAATAATTTTTTAAAAATTATTAAAATTAGAGTAAGAAATTACACGGAAATAAAATTGGTATCGCTGAAAAGTCATTTTATTTTAAATTTCAAAATGATTTAAAATAACTTCTGTGTAATATCATGCTTGAAAATTAAGAAAAAAACAAACAAACAAGAAAAAAACATTAAAACATGGGTACATTTTTATTTAATTCAAAATGTAATTAAAATTTTAGGAAATGCTTTGTTTAGTCAATATTTACTACGAAAGAAATAACTTCATGCTAAATTGTTTAGTTATAAGTCTAGAAATCTGTCATACCAAGCGTTTTATACGATTTTTAAGAACGCCAATCATGCATGTCGTATGACCTAATTCAGATAGTATGCCAGACTGCAAAACATTATCATGCTAAAATTAAGCGAAAGGAAAATTTTAGTAAACTTATGTCTGTTACCAGAAAATATTTCTTCATAATTTTTATGGAGAACAGAAGTATATCAATTAATTAAGACTTTCCTCAATAGATGGCGCCTTTTAATTTCAAAACGTAGATATACGTCTAGAATGGATGGACAAAAAGCAGCCTATGCACCAGTCAATTCTCATATTTAATGTAAGGGTGAAACATTTTATTTTTTATGAGACTATTTATTATAAGCTAAGATTGATTATATTGATTTTGAAACAAATTGTCTATCGAATGAAAGCGGATCAAGGAAAATGTTTATCACAAATGGCGTTCCACAAATATCCCAAAATATATAGAAATTTAATCTGTCATTATTAAATTTATTTTATGTTCTGACCTGCTGAACTGTAGAAATTATTGAAAGATTTGAAAATAATTTCCTGAGTGCTGCAAATACATATACATTGAAACCTTGCTGAGGATTTCAATGTATATCTATTTGTACGAAAATCATTTTAGACTTAAATTTTGTTCCATTCTGTTGTTTTATGAAATACTAGCCGCCTTTGGCGACCAGCCGGTTCGCCAGTATTACCGCTCGCTACAATTTTCAATTAAATATTTTAAGTAACTGGTCTCTTAAAGGATTCTCAAACAAAACATTTTTGATCTTCAAATTTTGACAGTCATACCAAACTTATATTGTTTAGATCGTTTCGTTCAATTTACTATATATATTTTGCTAATTTGTTGCCATTTCCGGTAAAACTTCAACTTTAATTAAAAATGTAAATGACGAAATTGCAATTAATATTAAGATATTTTTTAATAAAACCAAGCGTTTTATTTTATTTATCATCTTTATTGTTATTTATTAATTATTATTATTATTGAATATGAGTATTGCAAACAGAATATCTCGGTATTTAAGTCTTATGTTAACTACAAAATATTTTTCATAGTTTATGTAATATCTCAAACAATAATTCAACAAAAATTTCTGAGATTCAGTATAAAATTCAGTTTTTAGTTTTGCTTTCAAAAGGATTGAAATGAAATCAATAATAATATTTTGTTCCTGCTTATAAATATATTTCAAAAATTATGAAGTCTAAATTTAATGCAGTAAGGTATATTCTGATAAACATTCTGGACACACCAAATTTTAAATAAACGAATGAATGTTTCTATTTTCCACGATCAACTAAGACTTATTTATGAAGTTTTAAATGTTAAAAATTTAGAAAAACTCACCATTTTCATAATCTTAGGCCAATTAATCTTGAGAAACGTGCACGCTTATTGGCGTATTTTCTTTGAAATGGTCGATGAAAAATCTAAAATTATCCTTTTTTTATTGAATAGTGATATTCAAATCTTCATAAATCAGTCAGTTTAAGTGATTTGAAATTAACTCTTAAAAGTCAATGATTTAGTTGATTGGAAATTAACTCTATGGCCACCATAAAATCTGTGCTTTCTTTTGTGGTGTATGCATTCTCCTTAATATCCGATCGAATAAAACATGACATACAAAAGTACTACATACAACTAACACATCAAAAGTAAACATAACATTTCAATAGTTGCCAAAAACAAAAGAGAGAAAAATGCAATTAATAAGCAGACGATATTTAGAAAAGTACAGATATTTAGACTGGAAAATGAAATTATCTGAAATTAAAAACACGCGCAGACGATATTTACAAAAGTAAAAATATTCAAACCTGAAAAGGAAAATATATGAGTTATTTCATCAATAAATGCCATAAGTTTGTTTATATCTTCATTATTTTATGAGTCATTAAATATCAAAATGGATCCGGGACTGAATAAACACCCTGTATAGAGAGTGTAAAAGATCATAAAATAATTTTTTTAGAATTTTTTTTTTTTAAATAATATTTTATATTTGTTTCATTTCCTACAGACACTTGCCGAAAATTATATTTTTGCAGATTTTATTTCCAAAAAGATTTAATTTATTTTCAGTTAGAGCTTTAATCAATGTGATGGCAACACTTTGAAAAAAGCTATTTTTTTCTCATGAATGCGAAACGTGCTTAATCCTCATTTTTATTTTTGACGAAAAAAATTATTGAAAAACATAGTTAAAATATTTATTTAAAAATTCATTTAAAATAGAAATTTAATTTTAAGATTAAAACAGTAGTATCATTTAAAAGATAAATTTTTTATCTTTAACTTCATGTAAAAATCTTTTTTGTGCGGTAATATTTTCGGCAGTTATAGCAGAAACACGTCAAAATTTCGCTTAATTTTTAAATAAATAAAATTCTAGTTAAAAATTCGAAAAAATTACCCCCAGGTGCACATTCCCGGCCTCCAAGGTATACACGTGCCAAATTTGGTAGCTGTAGGTTGAATGGTCTGGTCTATAGAGCGCCAACACACACACACACACACACACACACATTGAGCTTTATTATAAGTATAGATATAGATTAATTGAAATACTGTTGTTTCTCTGCGATAATTTCAGATGAAGTTATATTACTAAGATATATTATCATACAATCCTAATAATCAAAATTCCTTTTATACGATACCAGATTTCACTCTGTGCATTGCATTTTATTTTGCTATAATTTTCTTTAAATCTAATTTTACACTGCTGCTGTAATTTCCTTTAAAATCTAACGCAGAAATTTTGAAATATAGTAATAGTCAAACTCTGATCTAATTTTTACTACTTTTTGAAACTTAACGTTTCATATCTTTTAGAATTTTTCTTATTGATTGAAAGTAGTTGTTTAACGATCCTAAAAAAACTGAAAGAAAGAACTGTGGGGTTCATCATCTTCAAGCGATTAGAAATGACCAAGACCCAAGGGCAGTGAATCATGCGGCATGATGTAGTAAAAGAATTTCGTACATTATAGTAATTTATACAAATTTAGATTTAACATTAAAGATATTATACATGAAAATATTTAAATCCCTAGCAATGTCGAATATATCAGCCGGTCAGCTTATAAGTCTATCAAGTAAAAAAATCTGTTACACCCCATTGGTGAATTACCTATTTTAGATCGTATATTCAGAAATGATCCTGCTATTAGCAAGTTTTTTTTAATCAGTGGGAGTTATTCTCAGTCATATTTTCTACTAAACGACTAAGTTTTTAATCCATTTATACCATTAAGACTCGTCAAAGTATAAAATAGAAAAATAAATAAATGAGATTCAAATCTCTAGCCTGAAATTTCGTAGTTTGGTAATATCTTTGAACATATTTGTATATTATTATTATTTTTTTTATTTACACTTAATTATAATAATGATGAGACACACACTCAAATGCATTTAGTACTATTGCGAAGTAATTGTGTAAAATTGCGTAATTGTGTGCAAACTCAATTACTATAACAGAGAAAAATATTATTAAATATAAATATAAATATGTTGACATATTATTAAGGTTAGAGAAAAAGATAATACCAAAATAAAATTAAAATAACTGAAATGCATTTTTTTTAAATTTAAAGAGCTGTAAAAGTAGTTTTTATACAACCACATACTCTGAAGTTAAAGAGAAATGATCAATTCTAATTTAAGTATTAGAAAAACCTTTCTTTGAGAGCGTTGACTATTCAAGAAGTAAATACAAGGGCTAAATTTTAAGGATTAAATTTTTTTACAATAGCAATACTTTTTTTGTGAATTCTTAAAAATTCTAGAGGAAATTAAGTCATGAAAAGTACAATCGAGGATATAAGTAATAATGAGATATGTGGAAATCTTCAGTATGATATGAAAGAGAATAGAACGGCATTGCCGAAACAAACAAATGCGCTTTATTATTCCGAGTTTCAACCTGACAGATGTTCTTATACAAATGCAATTAAAATATGAATGGCAGGCCATCTACTTGTTGAGTCGTGAAAGGAGCGAAAAGCAGGCTATGATAAAATCAGCTCATTGTGTTTTAGTCATGGAACAATTCAACTAGATATTGCAGATACCAATTAGAAAATAAATGATTTTAATGGTAGCGTAAAATAATTAGTGAAAGAGTAACTGTAACGGAAGTCACAAAATACTGAATCATAAATGTTATACAAATGCTTACATGTCCAGATTTTATTTACCTTTTTTTACTTTTGAGTATACTAAGTATGAAAAGACAAAACCCATTAATGATCAAAAAATTCGATGACAAAATTTCTATGAGTCTTCAATTTTATAATCTAGATAAATCTTAAATATTTTATTTTTGAAATTATGCTTTCAATGTGTATTTGAGTATGAAAACACAGAATTACAGTAAGCTAAATGGATATTTTTTTTCGTAGCATAACTGCAGGCTTGAAAAAATTTAGATCAGTGCTAAAATAAGCAAAAAATAAGGATGTCTATTTATGCGGGCACTGTTCTTGAAGAACACAAAAATCTAAATGAATAAAATTTGGTCTACGGCCTGATCATGAAAGTTGTAGATACATACAAAATTTTGGATTAGATCTGACAAAGAAAAGATTGTTTGTCTATTTGTATGTACCTACGTGTGTGTGAACTTGATAGTTCAGTAGTGCAAATAGCAATTATAAATAAAATTTAATTTGCTGTTTCATAATTTGAACTATCAAACTTTGACAGCCATATTAATAGCCTTAATCTTATTATATCAAAATCTTTTCTCATCGTATTACTCTAATTGCAACAAAAAAGAAATATTTTAAATTAAACTTGATCAATAAACATGGAACATTCTGATTGGTCAGCAATGTATGCAAATTAATAAAATTAACTGGCGAAATTGATCTAGTTATTAAGCCTGGGGACTTCAACAAAGCTTTATTTTGAGATATGTATCGAAACTTTAGGACGATGTGGTGCAAGTGACTGCGTACATGACATATGTAAGTAATGACAATATTAATTGTCCAGGGATAATGAGCTTTCATGTAAAATAAAACTTTCCAACCTCGGTACAGTGTTGCGACTGGTAAACTCTGTCAAAGTCTTGCCTCTTAGAAAATGCAAAATAAAGTATTGCTTTTCAAATTTCTTTCGAAAATAGAGGGTAAGCGGCCATTATAACATATCTAGAATTTTCAATGAAATAAAAATTGGCAAAATTGCATCAATCGTTGAGATTGCGGGAATGATTCTTAAGTTGACCAGATTAACTTTCTTATTATATAGATATAGAAAGTTATATATAGATTTTTAGAAAGTTATAGACCAAATTCGTTAATGGCTTTATATCAGTTCGATTGTTTGCCCGTATGTGAACATGAAAAATTAAAAATGCAATCATTTAGATGAATGAATTTTAAAGTATAATTTTCTCATCAAAACTTTAGGTATTCCTCTAATATTAGGCAAAATCTTGTAGAAAGAAGTCCACCTATATGTTTTTTTCAATGTATGTTTCTAAAAACATAATAGAAATACAGAAAATGAGATAAATGAAATTATTATGTGGTTTTGAAATAATGTTATATATCTGTATAAAAATTTGAGCCCAATCACTTGTCAGGGAAAGATTTTAAATGTGTTCTCGATTCACATTATCATAAGGTGAATCTGGTAACAAAATCTGTCACACGATGTAACTATATGAGTATAACAAAGGATGGACATTCTTGTTTTATTTGTTCACACATTAAATGTCTTCAATTCAATCAGGTCATATTTCCTTATGCATGAAAAATTAATACTTGGAATATGCTGAATGATTTATGAAAAACTCTAGCAAATTCCAAATTAAAATATTTCTCGGAATAACATTAAAAATATCTTTATCTTAGATTTGTCATATTTATAGCAACTTGAAATCTTTGGCATCAAGTAGAACCGAGAAATCTGGCAACAGGATGAAGTGATAACAATTACAATACTACTACGCCACATCAACTCCCAGAGATACAGCAATTAAGCTTGCTTTCCAAATTACCTATTTCGTGCCATTTCTCACTTTTCTTAGTCTCAAAAATTCGGCTTTAATTTATTCAGACATTAGGTGACATCCATTTTGTCTGGAGCAGAAAATGTAGCAGTTCATTAAATTAAACTCTTCCTATTTTTTTAAAATTAAGCTTATAGACTTACGGAGTGAGCAATGGATATGAATATAGCCTACTATTGTTGCTTGGCATTCATTGATTATTATTCTATTTAAAATAAGAAACAAACCCTTTACTACCATAAATCCCTAAACTCGTTATTTCAAATTGCCTTTAGTAATATGTATATAATGTTAAATATGGCTATCCATATTAGAATGAAGATTGCAGTAGAAATGTTATTTCATGCACTTAGTATTTTATTGTTGTAGCTTCATTAAGTAATAACAAATGAATTAAATTTTTTAAAATAAACCTCCGAAATATTTTTAGTAGATTAATTTAATTCTCTGTCCAAAAGATTTACCATCGAGATTTGAAAAAGAAGATTCTCAAAACTTCCTCAATAATTTCACTTAAGCTTATTTAATAGCTAAAAATTAAGAAACCTTACAATAATTAAAACATTAGATTACTTAAAAAATAACTGTTGAATGGACGTAATACACTTTTCAGTTTAGTTTTGTTATATTAATGTCCCGTTATAAAGCAAAACTAGGGCTATTTTGGGACGGACCTCGTAACTTTGAACCGCGGTCAGATGACAAGGGCGACACCTGAGCTGGCACCCCCCCCCCTCACCACACCAGCGAGAGGACGTTTGGCATGATAGATTTAACGTGCAACAGACCTCCTTACACGAAGGTTCCTCGGTGAAATCGGGTCTCGAACCTGAAACCCTACGGCTCACAAGCTGAGACCTTACCACCAGGCCACCGCTGCCTATACACTTTTCATAGGAAATAATGTTGAATAAATAAGCAAATTAGCAAATGCCTATGTATCATGCAACCGAATCGAAACAATTCAAATCCATAAAAAGTAATCTTGTTTAAAAAAATTATTTTATTTTTTGAAACATAAGAGGATAGGAAGATAGAACTAAAGCCTGACTTGTTTCTGTCACAAAATAAAGTTTTTCTGGTTGTGTACCTTTTTAGTGTCACTGTGAAATGTTAAATAAAATTACGAGATATATGAGGATACTTACACTGTCTTTCCAATTATCTACTCTGAAAGAAGGGAAATGAAGATTGATTCAGCCTGCCATTTCCCCCTTTTTTTGACCAAAAAAATTCGGCTTTAATTTATACCGCCATTAGATGATATCCGTTTTATCTGAAGCAGATGTTGTAGCATTTCATTTAATTAAACATATTATTTAAAATTAAAGTAACAGCCATAGGGAACATTGGTTACTATTCTTGGAATCATGGTTCTATGTCATGTATTTTCATTTGTCACATTATTGTTATATATTAATCGTTATATTGTTTATCATTATATTGTTAGGTGAATTAACGCTTTAACATAATATTGTCATTTAAATTGACTTATTTCTAATGGCATCAATCATCTTAGCCAACAGATATGCATGATTATCTTTTTTAAAAGTCACAATCAGTATTTTATAAAAAAATTATAAAGGACATTCGAGCCTCTAGTCCGAAAATATCATAGCATGATGAATTTTAGGTTGGATTCGTTCATATGTCTTTCATTTTAAATTTTAATTACATAAAAAAGATAACGTGCACACAAAAATTATTTATTGCCATCGTAATGCACATGGGTATAAACAAAGTAATTAATGTAATGAAAAATATTATTGTAAAATACATTTAAAAATATTTTTTTAGGATTTATCAAACTTAGAGGATAAAAGTGTGCTAGATGATATTTTTGTCATTGAAAAGCAAAGTTTTAAAGTTTAATCTAGTGCAATTTTTTTTACTGTGGATGATGAGGAAAAAGTTAAAATTTAAATTAAATTTTATTAAAACCTTGTTGAAAATTTAAAAAAAAAATCCTTTCTTAGAGAAAACATACTTCCCAAGAAACGTTTATATGATAAATTTGGTAATTCTAGGTCCAACAGTATACTTTGTAGTGCATTTCGAATGATGTTTTAAATCGTACACCAATTTACAAATATAATATCAGTTTATGAGGTTTTAAAAAAACGACCAACGATGTCATTCGTCTTGATTTTTACTTTTTTTTATTATTGAGATATAAATATATAAAAAGTATATGCTTTGAGCAATGAAGGTGACATTGAAAAACAAAACATTTCTGTCAATGAAAATATTTCTTAATTTTTGGCAATGAGTCTTTGTTATTTTCAAATGACTTAAAAAAAATTGGCAAATGACCTTCAAACGATTATTTAGTAAGACGAAATTACTTTTGTTTGTTAATTATTTTTTTTATTTATTTTGAGGATTAAAAAGAATGTTGGCATTAAAGTTTTAAGAAAAGAGAAGAAAAAAAAATTGAATTTTGCAATGAGTTTTGAAAACATTTCAGAGATTAAAAGCTAAACTAATCCTTTTTCTATGTTTTTTCTGACCAATTAAAGAAGAAAAAAAAAGTTTTTGTTTCCCAGTCATACATTCTAAAAGAGGAATAACCGTAAGAATATCTAATGGGTTTTTTTTTGCTTGCGATTTTTTTAGGATTTCTGATAAGATGTTTTTGATTTAACAGCTGAATTTCGAATAAAAGATTTGAACCATAAGTGTCGTATCAAGTCTTTAATATTGTAAATAATTAAAATCCCTGACGCTTTCCTTTTAAAAACAAATAAAAATTGCAATAACAATCATCATTAAAAATAGCTTATGGGTATTATTCCATTTTTTTCAAGCGATAACACTTTTAAACATGTTTGAATCATATTTAATGCAAACTTAATTTAAGAAATATAGTACAGATATTATGACAAGAATTTAATAAATATTTTTGATTACTTGTCTTGATTACCTGTTTGCTTATTTGGTACGCTAAATAAATTTACAGACATGCAAGAATTTTTTGCTAATTATGGTAATGTTCCTTCCTTTTTGTTCTCTTCCTATCCTTTTCTGCGTCTTCTGAACGTACAGCGGTAGCATAGGGAAAGAGGTGATAAATACGCGAAGATTACGGCAGTTCGCAAATGTGAATGCTCCATCTTTCCGGCCTCTGCATTTACTGACACAGTAAGTACATTTTTTAAAATTTTTTAATATAATTTTAAAAAGTAAGCATGCATTTTGAACATCTTCCTCTTCAGGTGTTAAGTCTAAAATTGAACATAGATCTACAATTTTGGTTACAAAATTGCATACCAAATTTTATTTCTATAAGTCATTGCGTTTTGGGGTTATGGCATTCGCATACCCGACTAACAAATAGTCACCTCTTGACAGATTTGGTCCATAATTTAACATCTATAATTCTGAAGGTAAGTCTAAACCAAATTTAATTCATTTAGCTCTTTGTGTTTTTGAATAACTAGTTCACAAGCGGACAGACATCCTTTCCGTAGATTTCGTTCAACTTTTATTAGAAAAACCCAATTCGATACCAAAATTGCATACCAAATCTTATTGTTCTAACTTAATGCACTTTTGAGCTGGCATAATACCAAAAACATATTTTTCAGACTCGGAGAAGTCTGACACGAGGAGATTGATTCAAATCTTGAGGTGAATTTCTTTGACAATTACAATATTGTTTCTTTGTATGTTTCGTATAAATAAAAAAGTTATTACATATTGGGTATTACATACTTGAGGGATGAGAAGACTTTGAAAACGTTAGTGGGTAGTTGAAGAGACTAATGTGTTTGTCATTCTTCTGTCAGAATGCGACATAATAAGAATAAATTATTATTGTGCGCCTGCTGTCATTATCACACCAACCCTGTTTTGTTGCTTTATTTATAAGGGAGGCACCATTATAGAGTAATTCACAGGAAGTTAGGTCAAACTAAGTTTTGTAGTTGTTAATTTTTATAATTTTAATCCATATAAACAACCTAGTTTAATGGATTCGTCATAAAGGATTCTCGACATCTCCCAAGGAATTATGCCCTAATCCAGAAGACTAGCCTTGCTTATGGATTTGATCCAAGTTAATAATAGACCATATGTAGGATCAAAGAATAAGACGGGAAATTATTACTATAAACAATAGATATCCGTCTTCCTTTTCATTTTAATTGATATCCATTTTGAATTATTTAGATTTTTATTTACATTTAACTTTCACTAGCATTTTCTCCAATTATAGGAAATCAAAATAAGATAAACCTGTGAAATTCGATGTTCGTACACTTAGAATTGTAAATACTCTATGGCGATTAGACCCCTTTGAGGGTGAAATCTGAAGATTATATTTCATTAAATCTTTGAATTTGTTCTTGAGTATAAATTAGACATTCCTTTATTTTGTTGGTTTTCTTTTTAAGTCGAAAGGAAAATAGTTATAGGGTAGCTTCAAGAACAGATATATGTGTCAATAATGTTAATGCAATGCTGTATTTATAACAGTGGGCAAAATGCAAATGAAAATATTTTCAATACATTAAACAGTAAAGGTAGCCATAATTATATGTTTGGTGCCTTCCATGAGATGGTGTGACACAAAAGTTAGAACAATGAACCAAAGAGTAAAAACATGTTAACACAATTTCTTTTCTTTAATTTCTGTCTTTTTTCTATTAAAAAAATGGTTTTCCTTTATAGATTCATTTTAATGTTATTTTTCTTTTTTGTTACTAATAAAACATAAGTGATTAATTTTTTTTTTGGTTAAACAACTTCTCTCTTTACCTCGAAATGCGATCCACCATGAAGGATATTATGTAAAATTTAGTGCGTGTTATTTTCTCTGTTTCCTTGCCTATTATCCAATATCAATAATACACATCTATGTCGAATAGCTGTCATTCTATAGAACATAGTGATTAGAAGACAGACAGATTAGCTCTAAGGGGAAGATAAAAATCAAACTCGATTATGGGCGCAACATCTTACCACCTTCTTCACAGATATATAAATTCAACTGATACAGCATGCAAAAAATATTCAGACGTTGCTTTTTATTTTGAAACTAATCACCATACTAAAAAAGTGTAAATGCCTACCGCTGAAGAAATATATTCTCTAAATAAACAATTCTCTAATTTTTCCTTTAAGGAGTCGTCTGCATATTTAGATTTACTGAAACTCAATTTTTTTCAAATCGTAACATCTGATTTCGAATGCATATCTGAAGAATAAAGTAGCTTAAATAGATATATTTTACAAATTAAAATAACTCAAATACATATAACATTTTGTAATTTTGAGTGAAAAAATTAAAAGCAATTGAAAATTTGAATTCCTTATGTTAAACTAGATTTCTCGGGCTTTTTTTTCAGTTTATAACAAGATAATAAAAATCTTCGGTAATAGTTCTTTACTTTAAAATACTCAGTGAACAAAAATAAAACTATGCATTTTTAGAAATATAAAAGTATACTTTATATTTTAAATAAATTTTTAAATTAACAAACTAAACATTGTTGAATAGAGACTCATATAGAATGAAACAAACTTTTATAAACATTTTGGAAACGATTTTCTCTAGTCGATATGTCTTTCAATAAAAAGATATAAATTTTTTTTAAAAATCTTAGAAATATTTTAAAGTATCGTTTGGTGGAAAATTAAACAGATAAATCAAATTATATGTTTTTTTTTCTGTTAAAATTATTAAAGAATGTTTTAGGTAGTAAATATCTTAATTTTATTTTTTAGCTACTCCTTTTGAATTAAATAAATCGAAAATAAGTTTAAGTAAGAAAACGATTAAATTAAATAAATTTTAATAATATTAATTATTAAACGTATACAAAATTCTTCATTATTTTAAATAATATGCCCCGAAAATGGTCTTAATTATTTGCAATTCACGGATTTCGAATTCTTATCTAGTCTTGTTTCATTATTGAAAATGATATGCATATTTTTTATAACGTAATGTTACTGTAAACAAATATTAATTTTTCATACAGCAAAGTTACCGTCTTAATGACTAGAATTCAACAAACCTGACGGACTGTAGTATCTGAATGCCCTATAAGGAAAAAGTTAACCATTCTATTGATGCAAGAAAACTCAAAAATTCTGGCAGAAGAAGAGCTTTAGAAATTCCAAAAGTAAATATATTAGTATACACACAATGTCTCAAATTTCGATATTTGAAAATTAGGTTTGTACACCTATATAATAAGTAAAATATATTATAGTATAATATTTATAATATAGAATAAGTAATAATTATAGTATAAGCAAAATATATTATATAACTAATATTCAAACACATCATACCAATCTAAAATCGAAAAGAATCGCGTCCCTCATTTTTCCCAAACATAAAACCTCTTTAATAATTTTATGTAGCTGAATTCCACAGATCTGTTTAGAAATGTCGATAGTTTCTAGTAGAATTCAATTCAATATATATTTTATTGAAATATTCATTCGGAAACACTAAGAAAATGAAATATCCATTTTTGTTAATTAAATTAAAATAATTTAGATGAAAGTAATTTGTAACGATATAAATATAGCGTATGAAATCTTTTTAGGCGAAAGCGTTATAATATTTTTATTTAGTTATTTATTTTGATTCCCTATAAAAAATGTTTAGATTGAATGCCAAACAGTTGCCCTAATTGGATTATTTAAATTAATAGGATTATTATCTTGAAGATTGGAAAAGCCCAATAAGCAGGTATATGTACAAATAGTACTCAATTGGAACAAGCCAATGTTGGTTCCAAAAAGTCAAAAATAAATTATGCAGTTTTATATGTGAGGATACAAAGGGGAAAAATAACTAATATAAAGCATAAAATATCTAATTTGGAAATTAATTGATTGAAATAATAAATTGAACATAAATTGAAATTGAAAATTAACATAAATAAATAACATAACAAATTAACACAATTGTACATAAATTGAAAATTAAAAAATATTTTTATTTCAATAGCACTTAAAGAAATTGAAGGCTCAACCTTGGAAACCAATTACGATTATTGAATTATTGGTAAATGTTTAATTGATTGTTACTAATAAACGTTTTCTCGCTGAGCATTTCAAAATCATGCATATTGTTCAAAAACTCGTCACAATGTCCGCCATCTTGGATGACTAGCAGAAATGGTAACAAGCGGCTCTTAACAAAAATTGTCACTATTACATTTGAGGAAAATTCTCCAAAAATAATACAATTTTGGTGACCATACATTCATTTTAAGTCTAGCTTGATTGTTTACACATTTTAAAATTATTTTTTCTATTCTAAAGTAAAGTATAATTCATAAAAAGTTTATTAGATCATTTTAGAGCTAAATAAACGACAAAAATTGTAAAAGTTTTTATATTATTATTACAATTACTTCTTTGTATACTACAAATTATGTAAATTAAAAATGATGTTCAGGAAATTACTTTTTATTTAGTTTTTAATTCCCTGAAATGAATCCTTTTAAGCTTCAAAAACTTCGATGGTAAATTGATTATCAATTAACGAGAATTTTTCAGCGGATTTTATAACTTTAAACTTCAAATAAAAAAAAAAGTACAAACTTTTAACGAAAAAGACATAAATTATGCTTTCTATAGAATTTCTAGTTTATGTTAAATTTGCAATATAATTCGCTCTTACAAAAGTTGGCTACTAAAGCTACAGCTTATTAATATTAAACAATTATACTATTCTAATATCGTCCCACCTAAGTTAATAGTTACATCAAATGTTAAATTATAAAGAATTAAATTATAAAAATAATATTCTTATTGTATTCATAAATATTTTTATTCTATTTTTACTTCAAGGCTTACATATAAATGAAAAAAAAATTATTTTTTTCAAACATTTGTTATTAGTATTTTGAATTAAACTAATACACAGCGATATTCAGAGAACTTTACTTAGAGAGTTCTCTTTCTGTTCAAAATTACCCATATGTTTATCGACATCAATTATTTCTCTTTTAATGGCTTAAGAACTGGAATGATGAGCATCAGATATCAGTGGTTTAACTCAGCTTCAAATTACACCATGCAGGTCATTATATCTACGCAATATACCGTTGAAAGGTATATGATCCCTCTCAAACCCGCAGCTCTTCTGATAATAGCAATATCAAAGAGCAGTTGGTGCGAAATTGCAGCTGTTGTCCATCCGAATTGACACACACGCAGCGTTATCAGTTCCTTTTCTATTGCAAGTCTCAAACGGAAACTTCAAGCTGTGTGAATAGGAAGTTTTTTGTTGGCTCTTGTTGGATTCTTTTTTTGTTTTATTCAAATAAAAGATATTGTTCTCGGGGCAATATTTCGCGCGCCGTTTTTTACCGTTTGGTTTCTTTTATCTGATATAAAAACGATGTTATTTTCTCAAAGGACTTTTAAGTTTTGTTGGACCCTCTGTATTCCTTCAGTTAGTCATTGCTTGGATATACGATAGAAGAAGGTGAGTAGATGATTAAGTCAACTTTTAAAAAAAAACAAACAACAACCTCTGATTATTTGTTTGAAGAAAATTGTTTTTGATTAAAAATTAATGATTATATTTTTATTGTTTTTTATTAATATATTTGCAATATATTTCCAAGAAATCTAATTCTTTCTTGCTGTTTCAGATTATATTTGATTCAAAGTAAATACATTAAGTTTTAAGAAACAGTTTTAAGAAACAAACAAAAAAAAACCCTCCTTTTCTTTTTTTTATATTTAAAGGAAAGATCGGAATTATAATAATAAAAAAGCATTTCTATATTAGTTGTCTTTTCAAAAACTGCTATCACAAAACTTTAAACTCAGAATATGATATTCGACGTGATGCCATTTTTTCTTGATATTTTTCTTTTCCAAGTAAAAATAAACTTAATCGGTCGATAATAAGTCGATTTAAATCAACTCTGACTAGGTTCCGAGTTAAATTGGTTGAGAATATTAGTGGATTCAGTAACATAGAATTCAATGTTCAATTTAAAGACATCGAATTTACAATTATTTTTTTATGTTTCATGAGCGACAATAAATATTTTAATCTCCTTACAGTGACCATAAATTCTTTCCTTTCAAAATGATTTTTCACTTTGGGTAAGACTTTTTTCGAAGATATATTTCAGAAATTTCACTTTTTTCATAAAATCGAATATTATTTAGAAATATTATATTTATTTTTTAATTTCTTAATTAATCGTAGCAAGGCTATAATCTGGTGTTTTTGAATAAGATACATTTAAATTGTTATTTTGTGTTAAATGCTTCAAAATAAAAAAAAATGATATATTAAAACTGAATTATTAAATTATAACTTTTTACTTCATTTTTCTATTTTCATTATATATTTCTTCAATAAATTGAATGTATTTAAAGCATAACAGTTTTTCCGCGATGCTATTAACAGTACCCAAAACCCGAATTTGTGTTTTAGACGCGTTTTTCCCAACTGATTGAAACAAAAATTTGACTCAAGACTATACTTGTAGTTGCAAAATCGCATACTAAATTTATTACAGTTAAGTCATTGTTTTGAGTTATCAAGTTTACATGTTGCTGAAAATACAAAGTGACAGATGGTCAACACCTTGTTGAATTTGACTCAAAATTTGATCGGTGTCTACACTATGAAGGTCAAATCTGTGTACCAAATTTTATCTATCTAGCTCACTTCGTTTTGTAATTATCGTTTTAACTTATAATCGAACAGACGGGCAGACATACTTCCTCTGAGCGGATATTGCTCAAAATTTAACAGAGTTCTGCAACTTTGGTATAAATACCGTGTACCGAATTTCATCCGATTAGATCAAAATGTTTTAAAGTTATGTTTGTTACAGATAGACAGAAATTTTCCAAAAATGTGTTTTTCTTACTTAGGTGGAAATTTTTCAAAATCTGGCGTTCGAATTTTTTGACGATTACAGTACTTTCTTTATACTACGTATACAAGAAAGTTAAAAAAAAAAATAGAATATGGTGCTTATATCCAAACAATAAAAAGTGCAAATTTTACATCCAATTCGTCAATTGGTGAAGGTATTTAACCAAAACAAATACTTTAATTCCCTTATGTAAATTACTACAAATTTAATTAAATCCTTTTAAAAACACATTTTTATTAAAAACTAGACGCCTTTTGAGACCAGTTGTCTCGCACAAAATACTGACTTTCCTGGCTATTAAATTGTTAATATCGAATGCAATTTATTTAAATTTAAGTTCAATATGACTGAAAAATATGTATTTAATAGAATCAATCTATTAAAAGCTATTGAACGTAGAAATTAGAAAATGTTACTACGAAGTGAAAGCTGAAGTGAAAATCTTGCATCATAGATAATGCCCAAAGATCTGATTATTAGCAAACTTACGCAGTTCAATGTTATGATAAATGAATGACATTAATTTGAATTTCACTGTAAGCATGAAAACATCATTACAGAAATGACTATAAAAATTATCATCATAAAAAATTATATTTAGTATTAATGTTACGAAAGAAACTTGTGTAGAAATGAAATTATTATCGTTAATAATAATAAAATGGGTAATTTAAAATAAATTTAATCTAATTAATAATAAATTAAATTCTGAAAATATTAAAATAATGATATGTCTTTGATCATCATTTAAATGATCATTTAAATTGATATACCTTTGAAAATACACGATATGCTTTTACAACTTCTAATTCTAAAACATTCGAAAATAAATTGAAAAAAACGATTATAATATCCCGTTTTTACAAATATGAAACAAGTGAAGTTAAATTAAAATCGTTCGATAAATTAAAAACCGTTTAATTTATCTACTTGTAATTAAAAATACTGAGGGAATAAAATTTATGGAACAGTAAAAATTGATTAGAATTCATTAAGATAGAAATTATTGCTGCAAATTACATAAAATGCATACAGTCATGTGCTAATGCATTTTCTCTTTTATTATTAGTAGAGGTAATCGATAATATTTAATTATATATTGTTTGATTAAATTATTGATTATATATAATTATAATACTGTTTTGTCACTATAATTGCTATCACTTTTTGTGACCAAGTGATATCTTCACGAGAAAATAAAAGTGCGGACATTTGCATTTTCAAGATATTAAATTATTTTTTAATTGTGTTGAAGGAAATTAACTAAATAATTAAAAAGGATCTCTGATTTCTAAAAGTATAGTATATATTTAATCGTTCTGTTTTTTTAAAACGTTTTTATAGAGTGAAAGGTTTATAAAGATAAATGAAAAAATTTAAAAAAAAACTTCTAAATTAACAAAAAAATGCAAAAAAAAAAAAAAAAAAAAAAAAGAAAAAGATGTACATATAATTTTTGATCCGAATTTTGTATGCATTAAGCTAAAAACTCTATAGTTGAAAATTCATTGCATATTTACATGAAATATTAAAAAAAGAAGAAGAAAAGTATTTTAGTAAGATCTACATCAAAGTTCTGAATGGAAGTTTCCTTTACGATTATGAATAGAAAAGTTACGCATTTATTTATTACAAACATAAATGTTTTATTAGTTCAGGTTCTTTTTTACAGCAGCCAATTTTAGTGATAGCATGAAATCTCCTAATCATTTGTTGAAATCTGTATAAACAGGGTGCAAAAATGTTAAGATATAAAGCTAATGGAGAGGAATTTCTTGGTATGTTGAAAAATATTTGCAATCAAATAGAAAAACAGAATATTGATAAGCTGCTTATAAGATTGAATTAAAGATAGAGAGAAAGTAACTTAACTGAATCGTAAGGAATAAAATTTTCATACAAAAAAATAACCCTTTCATAAATTTTGTGTAAATCTTGACATGCATCCACTCTTTAGATTTTAAAACTGTATACAGAATTTAATGTGATTAAATCCTTAAGTTTTGTAGTTATCATATTGTATTGGAACTGACAGACAGTCTTCCTGTGAATGAATTTGCCTTCCAAATTGTATATAAATCAATTATTATGATGTAAAGACCATATACCAAATTTCAACCATCCAGTTCAAAGTGTTTTTGAGCTATTGTGCTACAGATTGGCAGACTTAATTAAAAAAATATCGAACTCATACAGATCTCAAATGTAGATTTGTAGAAATCGCAGGTTGAAATCTTTTGGTGATTATAATATTTTCTTTTTGTATAGCTGGTAAAAGGGAAAGTAAAAATTATTCTTTTTGGTCTGAGAAAAGTCTGAAATGTTAAAATTTTTTCAAAATTTGGATGTCAAATATTCTGTATTTTCTTTTATCTTAAATGAGGAACTAAAAACGAGTGATGTCGCAGCATAAAGTAAGACGAATATAGGCATTTATTAATACGTGGAGCTATATATTCCCTAGTAATTATGTTGTGAAATAAATTGACTGCATTGTCGTTTGCTTATCTAATCATCGTTTAATAGCAGAAGACTTAAAAGTGCTAAAGGATTAAGTCCTAAATTTATATAATGAAGGATCTAAATATAGACTTAAGCCGGAATTCAATCTAGTCATTAACATCATAATTCGTATATGCATTTATTAATCAATTATTATCGAATTTCATTTTTTTTCTTAGCTGGAATACTTTAATTTGTTTATAAATCTGTATAATACAATGAGAAATGCAACTGTCGGGAGCTTAGCAGGCATTTCAAACCATAATTGCACTTCTAAAGCTACATTCATTGTCAATCTTCCACCAAGCTAATCTCTGAATGGCAGTTAGTGACAGGTTGTTGAGTGGCCACGCCCTGTTATCTCTTGTCTCAACTAATCTGTCTTACTTCTAAACAAGCGATTAGTTTTTCGGTATGAGATATGCCACATGCAATGGAACCAATCCCATAAAAAAAGATGGCAAAAGACGGATGTGCACAGAGCTGTTAGTGGATTAAAATTTTCTGAAAGCTCATTATATAAAATATATGAGCAATTCATCATATTTTTAAACAAAGGTACGATGCCTACTAATATAATGAATAACAACAGCTGAAATTCGTAGCATGTTTTACACAAGGCTCTTCATTCTGAAAATTAATTTCAGTAAGTTCTTTTACACAATACAGTCATGATTCCCAATAAATGCAGTACAACTTTAATTTTGAAACCTATTGTGCAGCTTACAAAAAAAGTGGAAAGGCAGATGTGAGTTGGATGACATTCCAATTATATTCGTCATGTCACTCATTCTAATATAGTTAGGTGAACTCCATTGACTTCTGCATTTATTTTGACAGAGATTTGTCAGTATTTCGGATATAGTGGAAACATATCTGTTGAAAAGCTAAAAACTTACTTTTATGGCAAGGTAAGAAAGTAATGTATAGGACAATTAATCTGGAAAAATCTTTAAAAGTGAGTTTAAGTTTAACTAAAAAAGTCTAAACAATGTATATTCCTAAAAATGATTATTGTTTATTTTTTATTTGCTTAAAGTACAAAAGACTATAAACCTAAATTAAACATAGATATGAAGAGAAGAAGAAGAATCTTATTTATGAAAGACATACTTATTACTGTATTAAATTTAAGTCTTTTTAATCATTGAACATAAATTCCTTTTTATCATCAAAAATTTCATGATTACTGATGAATTAATAAAGTTCATCAATAACATGAAAATTGGGACAATTTATGAAATTTATACAATGGTGCCATATACACTGACCGGTTTATGAATACAGTGGGGCATCTTGAGTAAGCGGGTAAAATTGAGGAGCCTGGTAAAAACAAACGTCTTATATAATAAAAAGTATTTCGCCCCCAGTCATCATTAATGGTTTATTAAGAGTAGATGGTGCCTACGGTATAGTACTATAAAGGATAAACCCTAAGAATGGCACTAGGATAATATTTACCCCCCTCCCTTGATCCCCTGTCACTGTATAAATATTGTAGAAATTTTTTCATTGGTGGTGGTTTTCCTGAAACTTTTCACATATTTTCTAATATAAGTGTTTGTGTATTATTAATTGTATGCTATTCGGGAACAATAATTACACAAGTGTCTATGATAATATGGCGATTAATAGCTGAGATGTGATTAATAAGTACCAGAAACCCGAATGGGTATTTTTAACAACTTTTTTTCGACCGATTAAAACTAAAATTTGGCACCGAACTAAAATTTAATTCACAAAATTATATAACAAATTTCATGCATTTCAGAGTTTGGGAGTTATCTAGTTTTCATGCTTTTGAAACTACCGATTAACAAGCGATCTGCCTTAGGACGGACATGGTTCCAAATTTGATACATGTATACGCTTTAGATATTACATTTGTGTACCAAATTTTACCAATCTAGTTCTTTATTCCGTTATTGTTATAATGTAAATTTATATTCTAATCGCCGTACAGATAGAACTTCTGAATGGATTTCATTCAAAATTTGATAGAAATCTTCCAATTTGATGTAAAGTATATGTACCAAGTTTCATAGCTTAGCTCAAAGCAGTGAATAATCGTAATCACAGAAGGCGGACTCAAAAAATTTGCTTTACGAACGCTGTAATATCTGAAACATGGAGATTAATTAAAAACTTGAGTTTGAATTTCTTTGTCGATTACAGTATTTTCTCTTTGTATAATTCTTATACGAGAAAGTAAAAAAGACAAGAAGTTTTTATTTTAACTTTTTCTTTTTCATTTAATGGTATGTGTTTTTCACGCTATCTAATGATGTATTTTTAATAATAAAATAACCAGGTCCACTACTTAATGGATTTTTGATGAAAGTCTTAAAAGTTTTAATGGTGATTTATGTTGACTTTTTTTTCGAGGCAAAAAAGATTACACTCATTTCAATTTATTAGTTACTAACTCTATTAATTTCGTAGTATTGATAGGAGATACTCCTTGTCAAAGTTTGGGAATGTAATGGATTAATATAAGAAATTTCAATGCTTCAGAATATAATAAAATTATTTTTTTTACATATATAATAATGTTTCAAATGTACTGAAATTGTACAAAGAAATTTCAAATGAAACCATCATTAGAAAGCGTTGTTTATCCCACTGTCCAAGATTGTCAAAAAATGAAGTGATGAAATAAGCAAAAGCTATACTCAGTGATATTAATTTATACCAGCAAATGTTTTAATATAAAGCCTTCTAAGTCAGTTTTGATAACAAAAGTAGAGCAAACTCTATCTTTGATCACTATTAAATGTAAAGTAAAATTTGCAGAGAATTCATTCAGATAATGGAACCTTCCTGTAAAATTTGCTGTAACTGGTTAATTCTTTAAAATAATAATAATTATTATAATAATAATGAGCAAAATATAAAAATGTGTTTCTACAATTGAGATGAAAAATAATCTGAAATGTTTTCATAAGATAAAAGATATTTTTATGTTCAATATTTATTACATTTCCTTCAAAACAATTACTTTCAACTTTGACGCTATTCATCCCTCATTTTTCTGATTTTTAAACAAATTTTAAAGTCACTGTCATGAAAGTTCTGTTGCGAATTTTCTTTTATTAGTGACCACTCAAAATGCCAAATTGATACCACTCAAAATGGTGACCATGAGCAGGTAGTTTAGCAGAAGAAATTTAAAAATGTCATACTGTATCATCTTTTGAATTCTGAGTTTGTGAATCCTTGTTTGTTGATTGTTTGTTTAATAATAATTAATGACACTATGAAAAAGTGCAAAACCCCATGAGCTATTTGGTCACGATATAGATTGTTTTCAACCTAGGAGTTAGCTTTACAATATCTCAAACGATAGTCACTTTGCATTAATTCTCTGACCTGACCAATATTTGAATGATTGACGAACTGGATGATTTATCAGAGCGTTGTTTCATCTGACACAGTTTCTCTGTCTTATTTAAACTTTTGCTACCAATCAAATATATTATATTTTTGATAAAACATGATTCTTCGGCTTTTTGCAACATTTCAAGAATTGTAAATATTACATTACGTCAACAAATATCAATACATTTTTACTGCTCAATTACATTCTCCATTTTGCGAAATCGACACATTTTGAATTTCTTGTTTTGAAAATTGATTTTGAACGTTATCATGAAATCGAACTCTCTAATAAGATATTTATTTAAGTCATGAAAATATTTTATTAAAATTTGGAAGCAATTTCTTATTTATAAATATATTAAATGAAGTATTCCCAGTACTTTTTGGTTACAGTAATATATATGTTGTTTTTATTATTTATTTTCTTAAATATTAGATAAATCATGAGAATAATAGATAAAGATCTTTCTCTTTCTTAAATATCCTTCAAATTGATGGCTTATGGTAAAAACAGTTATATAGGTTTTTCTATTGTTGAAACCATCCTTTTTTTTATGCCATTCATACGATGACACATTCTTGTACCAAATTTATCAAGGAGTGCATATTATCTTGTATTTTTAAATATGGCTGTTCTTTGAGCAAACAGTCTAGGCAACTGCCTAGGCCCATTGGACTGAGAAGGCTTACAGATAAACCGATTGAAAAAAATATAACAACCTAATAAATAGTTTTGTAAAAAATTCAAATTCTATGAATAATAAAATAATAGGATAAATATTATCCTAACACTTTATCAAGATTAATTAACCAGATTTCTCATTGAGTCATTACGTTTACTTATTTACAACTGTATTTACTATAAGCCCCAAGTATCTGTACAGAAATAATCACGAGTTTTAGTTTATAAATAAATATACCGTATACATTTTTGTAAAGTAATGAAATAAAAGAATTAATCAAAAACATATCATTAACAAATTTATTTAATTGAAAATGTGAAATTACTAAACTAGCCAATTCATAATCTGCATTGCATAGGACAGCAAAATAGCGAATCAATGCTACTTTTTAAAGACTATTTTTCAGCCAAATTTTCTGTACTTGAAAGAGTTAGCAGATGGGTGTCATATATCACTGGTAAATAGATCGAAAAACATTCATATCTTTAAAACCTTTACAGCCCATGTCCGTTCGTTAAGGATTAACTTTATTTCTCATTTAGCAATAGTTTTAGAAACTTTACGATTCCTCCTATTTTTCAAATCTTTACATCCTCCAGAAAGATAAGTTACAAATGAGCGCTCTGATGCCATAAAGTGAATGTAAAATTTACATTGGCTACTTGTATGGAATTCTGAGGGTATTAACAGCTGTCAGCATGGAGTGATGGCGCTCCTCCCCCCTCAGACCTACGTTCGATTGACATATAACGCAGATGTGCATATTTGGAGGAACACGCATGCGTTCCGTGTACGTGTCCGCAAGTGTTCGTCATTTGTGTCTATCTCGGAGATACAACGAAGATACCCCGCCGAGGAACTTTGATGAAAAACTAATAAAGTGAGTTCGGAGAAGCTTTCGTTTTCGTTCGCCGGTATGATGTTTTTTTATTATAGTTTTTATTACTGAAATAAATGTTCGTTTTTATTTCAACAAGAATTTTAGTGTTAGAAAGGTTGTCAAAATCCAAATTGATAGCTTATGGATGGAAATTCGAGAAAATTTGAGATGTGTTTGTTCTCAGCAGTAAGTATATCGCATACCGAAATGATACCATTTATCCATGAAGATATTAACTGAAGGGAAAAAAGCGTTTACTGATTTGGTAATAATGTAAGACTTTTAATATCTGACATTAAATCTGAAGTGGTTGTTTTTATTTTATGATAATCCCGTTATATCTTTAAGAATGGCTGCCAAAACAAAACAAAACAAAAAATCAGAAAGATTGTGATAAATTTCTATATGAAAAGATGAATGTTTGTTTGTAAGTCTCTTATCCAAATACAATTTTTTCCGAGTACGCTAATTCTTTTGTGCTCTGTAGTTATATCTTCCGAAGATGTTATTCCACAAAAGTGATTTTTATTTTTCTGATTTCAATAAATTTTTAAAATTGAATATGATAAGCAATTTCTAATAATTTTTTATTGTTTTGAGGAGACGAGAATTTATTTTCATGAATCATTCAATTGTATGCCTTTTGCAAACAATAAAATTAAGATAAAGAAATTGCTTTCTTAAAATATGGATTCCAAAACAGAATTTCCATTTCCATTTTTATTTCCCAGTATTACATTTTTTAAATTCTCAAATGGAATAATTTGTAATAAATTAATTCAATTAAATTAATACAATTTTAGTGTTATCAAATAATTAAGTGAAATTTTGAAGAAATGCAGTAGAAATTAATAGCTTAGTAACCAGGAAAGGCATTATGCCACGAGAGCAATCTGGTCGACAATGGCGACTAATTATAAATATTATTGGCATGTAGTTTTTCCGCTTGTTTTCCAAGACATTTAAATCTAAAGGTTACAAATGAACAGAAAAAAAATCTCTTGGTATCTTATAATCCTACAGAGTTAGCGGCTTTAGTTACTAATAATTTTGCTTAATATCGAATGCGAAAAGCTTGAATGCAGCTATCACTAATAAAAAAAATCAAGACTGGTAAATTATCTACATTTATTTTTTAATTTATAAATTTATTGAATTAAATTATACCCTCTGTGAAATATTTTTAATATATGAAAAATACTTTTTCATCAATTTATGTTCCTACTATTCCCTTCAGCAAAATCCTACTAAGCGAAATTAGAACTTATAATTAGTAAGAAGATATGTTGAAATTTCTTCTAATTTTTCATAAAAATTGCATGTTACGTTCATTTTGAAAACAAGATTTTAGAAAAGTTTTACTTAATATCAAATTTTTTCTATCTACATTGGCTTGGAAATAAAATTGTATCGGTATAGCTACAAATTGGAAATTAAGTTAAACATTTTTGTGATTTATTACTTTCTAAAACATTGAAAATCGCAACCCCGAATAAAACAGCAAATTGTTTTACAGCCCTTACATGAATATATTTCAATATTTCTACAATAATAATAATAATGAAACAGTAGAAATGGTCTTCCAAAAACTTTCTCGCATATTATCTTCCACAGGTGTTATTCCTCCAAGCTTAAAATTGTGAGCTTTAGATAAGGCGGTAAATGTATAGCATAGCATTAACGAATAATAGTTACAAATTATTGGCATTCTGCTTGAATCTAACATTTTCATTGAATATATTGTGGGATCTTGGGCAGTATTTTTGGAAATGAATCCTTGTTATGCGATTAATACACAAGTATCCACAAAGAATTCCCCTTTTTTTTACGACCAACTGAAACAAAAATCTGGCATAAAATTACAGTTGCAATCACAAGAAAACGTACCAAAATTGATTTATTTAAGTCATTGCGTTTTTGAGTTCTTACGTTGCACGCAAACGAAAGTGCAAATGGTCAATCCTTCGACAGATTTGGCTCACCATTTGATAATAACTTGTACCATTAATGTTAAATCCATGTACTTTATCCCTCTACTTGTTTAGTTTTTCAGTTATTGCATTAATATATAATCTGACAGCGAGAAGACAGGCATATTCTGAATTGGAATTCCTTCAAAATTTGAGGGAAATCAACAAATGTGGAGTAGAGATCATATACCAAATTTCATTTATCTAGCTCAAAGAGTTTTTGAATTGTCTAGTTCACAGATAGATGTACAGACAAACGTATGTGATTCCAAAAATGTATATTTCGGACTCAGGGATATCTAAAACATGAAGAGTCCCTAAGATCATAGGATTTGGTTGTTGACGATTATAGTACTTTTTCTACATATACGAGAAAATTAAAATTATACAATAAAAATTTTCTAATAGTGTTAAATATACTACAAACTTCAGTATATTATAAAATATTGAAAATATTGCAAAATTATAATTCCATGCTACCTAGATAATTATTTAAATTTATTATTTAGTAATGTTTCGTTTCCATGTGAATTGCAATGTTTCCATGCAATTCAAGCTTATAATTAAAATCTTAAAATAATTAAATTAAAAAAGTTGGATTCATAATAGTCTTCTGTCTGAATTTTTATAAATTTTCTTTTGTTTTAATAATTTTTCTAACTCCTTATTGATAATCTTATTTATAAATGAATTTTAGCTTATCATTTTTGCCTGTAACCATATGACTTACCATTTATCATGTGATAAATTGAATTGTTCCTTTCTATAATATAGGAATATCACCATCTGTTATTTATGTATAGTTCATGTTTTCTATTACATGTAAAGTACATTCCATTTTGAAATAATTAGAATTTTAAAAAGACCAAGAAAAAGAAAATATTTCATCAAATAATGTAAATTTCAGAAATGTTGCTAGTTTACTAGTTTATTATATGTTATATTATTCGTTTCTAAGATTTAACCTTAGTTTAAGATATACATTCTTAAAAATTTTAAAAGGCGTACAGAAAAAAATTACTTTTACAAGAGAACATCGAGCCAGAAATACAAAGAAAAACTGCTGTCGTGAACTATTTTACTATATCACGATTTTTCTTGCAGTGTTTAACGTGAAATTTTAAGGCCCTACGTGTTTGAAAAGAAGGAGGAACTTTGAAGAAGATACTAATTTGTTAAATCAAAATGCAGCTAAATACTGAATCTCAACATGTCCGTTATCCTAATAATTCATTATGATGTCTCATAAATCCATCATCATCTACCCAATTACACTGCATCTGGAAATTAGCTATTAGAATGCATACTTTTCTGTCATATCACAAGAAGAATGTTAAACATATAATTTTGGAAGCTAACCCCAATAATGTTTTTTTTTTTTGTCCAGATGAAATAATAATGGGGAATGTAAGAAAAGCCTTTTTCTCAAATCCTGATTTGTTCTCTAGCATACTAAATGAATATCTTTATAAGAATACAAGATCAGATATTTAGAGAAGAGCTTAAGTGGCCTTGATATCATAGGCAGGTACAGGCTTAAGAGAAACCTTCTATGTTTTTACTTCCTACTTAGAAAAAGATTCTCGACAAAATTATCGCTCAAACGCCTGCATATAAACTTGAGAAGAAGGGAAAGTTACACTACAAAGTTACTTTCAAGTTACTCGGTTTTTGACAAAAGTAAAGCAACTTTCTGGCATTGGACTACAAATGCGAATAGATTGAAAGATCAAAAGAAGAACCATATCTTAATAAAACTTTCTCGCATACTCTCTAATAAATTTGCCATGCCAGAAAATGCCAAGTATGGCATGGACATACTATAGTTATGGAATATTAGTTTTTAACGTGAATTTGGCATTTTTACTGAATCTGACGTGTCATTTTTGGCGATTAATTCCTGGAATGTGACTAATTGAATGTGAAAATCGAATTTGAGCTTTATACAAGTTTTTCTCAATCAACTGAAACATAGATTTGGCAGAAAATTTCATTTGTTGTCACAAAATCTAGTACCAAATTTGATAGTTTAAGTCATTGCGTTTTTAAATTATCATTTTAACATGTTTCTTAAAGTATAGATCGACAGACAATCGATCCTTTGTTGGTTTTGTCTTAAACTTTGTAGCTGTCTACACTATAGTTTTTAAATCTATTTACCGAAATTCACCTATCTAGCTATCGCTGTTCTGTAGTTGTGTTAACTTATGTTCTAACAGCCGGACAGACGGACCTCCTAGTTAATTGTTATGGATAAATTGTTAAAAGTTTTGAGAGAGTCAAATTGCAACATTATCATGCTTACCGATTACATTTCCTTTTGGGGATTGGAAAAGGTTTCATATTGATTTGGGAAAACTTGAAATTCCAATAAAAAGAATAGAAGATTGGGCTATAAAATATAATTAAATATAATATAAAATACAATACAAATAAATATGTATATATTGCTCCATTGGAAAAAAATTTCTCATATTCCTTATATCAAGATTAATAACATAAATATTAAATATTCAAAATTATTAAAATATTTTGGAATTACTTCTGATCATAAAATCACGTAGCTTCCCTACCTGAATGTTAAAAAAAAAAAAAAAATCTGAACTTGCGAAACAAAACTATCCGCTATTCGAGAGAAGCATGGGGAGTTAAGCCCCAAATTTTGGAAGAAATTTATAAAAATGCTTCAGAACAAAGAATATTGTATGGCGCTAAAATTTAGTTTAAAGATGTCAGATAAATTATTAAAAGATTATTTAAATAAATATTGCATACAAGAAAATGAGCTTTTATTGGGAACTGTTATTGTTGGGCTATGATATCTCGATACTAACCGGCTGTCTATCAATCAATATGATTATAAAAGAAGCAAATTTGATCTTTTCATTAGAAGAATTCTGATTGAAACAGATGACAGAAAAATAGGCTACAATGATTTACAAGTTATTAAAAATAGTAACATTCCATTTTTTTTTTGAAAATATCACCATCTTTTGAACAATAAATGGCGTTATTAAAGGTTAAAACAAGGAAATCTTTATTGAGGCTTCAAAACTGCATAATAAATTTCAATGTGCTACTGTATGCTTTGATAAAAATGGCGACATACTTTTGAAAATAATAATTATAAGACTCAAAGATGAGGCTAGTATTTTTTTAGTAAAGGCAATAGCTATTTTAGAAACCATCGAAAAAAAAAAGATTATTTCAGAAAAATTCATCTTAATACCGACTCTTTCTCAGCAGTTATGGCCCTAGAATCAATAATAAACGATAATCCAATTATTGTCAAAAGAATGCAAAAATATAAAACTACATTGGGTAAAGGTATATGTTAAAATAGTAGGTAAGGGTTTCTCACATTTTCTAGCCAAAAAGGCATTTGAAAGAGAATCAATAGATTTTCAACTAAAAATGTCTAATCATAAATTAAAATTAAAAAAAATCACTTCTGCGAAACTGGCACACTAGATAGGAATAACCCAATAATTCAAAGTTCCTTTTTGTTTTAATGCCTTCACTAAATTCAAAAAGAGGCCAAGAAGACTTGTGTTTAAATCAAAATGTTAATTATTCATGTTTGTTTTCCAACATATCAAAGTCGATTTTTGGAACTCGTCAGATTGGGACTGAGGTATGGATGAAGGAAGTGTCAGAAATTATACGTAAGGATGTCCAAAGTACAGAATAATACAGGAAAAGTTCTTCCCAAACAGTTATAGAACTATGAGAATTTTGGAATTTGTTCAGCATAAGACTGGAAAATTTGGGATTTAAGAATTTTGCACGAAATATATGGGAAACATTTTTTGTATAATATTTAAAGTTAACATATTGAGATTTTGAGTCTTGTTATATATTAATCTTATATTTTTTGATTATTACTATTTTTTATAGTATTTTATTTTTAATTATCTTTTATTTGTACTATTACCTTATCTTTTTATATTATCACATGATCCGTTTTATGTTTATTTATATTTATATTTATCTTATACTTTTATAATTATTATTTTATATCTTATATTTGTTGCATTTTGTATTATTATTTCCCTTTTTATTCTTTAGACCTTACTATTACTTTGAAGTTTCATGCCATTTATGTTCTGTTATAATAGTAGATTTCATACTTTACAAATTCTCATATATGGCATGTAAATTTTGCTTTATCGATACTGCAGGAAATTATAAGATATTACTATTTTGAAAGCCTATGCTGAATCTGCCTTATTGGTTTTGTCTGTGGGAGATCATAAAATACCCCCATATCCGTTTGGGATTGGTCGAATTTCTCTATCTTGGGTACGTAATTAAATAGTTACATAAGGTTATTTTCAAATGGATTTGTTACCTCTTCGAGGTAACGAAAGATTTAAATTGTAACTTCCACTCATCAGGTCTGAGTGTTTGAAGGTACAGGTTTCCTTATTTAAGTATTTCCTGAAAATTTGATCAATGCGTTGCTGTTTCTCAAATGGCTTCATTCTCAAACTGATCATATAAAATTATTACTTCCTCAACAGTTGCTTTCTCATATTGCTTAGAAAATCAGACGCTTGTCAAATAAATAAATCGAAACATGAATGGAATATCATATGTACGATTTAAATAATTTATATTCATATAAAAAGTTTCAAGTTCTTTATTGTGCCATTTTAATTTTAAAACGCATTGTGCAACTTTCTGGGCAGAAAAAGGATGTTTTCCGAACAAAATATAGTTATTGTATCCTTGAAATTCGGACAGCAGATTGCCGTCCAAAGTGTCTAATTCCTTCTCATGTATCAACAATTCCAAATTATAAATTCTATTTTAGTTGTTCTTATACTGCTTGAAACAATAATACGAATCTCATAAATCAAGTCAAAACATGGACATCATATGCCATCTAAATCATCTTTTACTTTTTCATACACGAAGAACAGAGAAAGTATGGAAATTTCCAAGAAATTCAAACTCGAGATTTTGACGAACTTTCTCGTTTTAGACCATCCTGAGCTCCAAAAACACTTTTTTTGGAAATATCCTTCCGTCCGTCTATCTGTTTATCTGTCTGTGACAAAGGCAATTAAAATGTCTTTGAACTCGAAGGATGAGATTTTATATATAGGCTTAAAACCAAATTTGTAGATTTCTATTAAATTTTGAGCAAAATACGTTCAAAGATATTCTTTCTGTCCGGTTGTTCGGATATAAGTTAGCACAATAACTATGAAGGAATAGATCTGGAAAGTTAAAATTTGCCACACAGATTTAAACATTTTTAGTATAAACGCCTATCACATTTTGACCGAAATCCAACAAGGGATTGACCGTGTGTAGGCATGTATTTTCAGAAATGTGTAAACGCGTTAACTCAAAAACGCAATGACTTAAAATCACCACATTTGGTACATGATCTTGAGACTTCAAGTGCAGTTTTATCTGAAATTTTTGTTTCAATCGGTTGGAAAAAAACGTCTGAAACTCAAATTCGACTTTTGAATACTTACGATCGCGTGCCAAGTTATAATCGCCAAAATACTCGTCAACGATGACACGCTAGATTCAGTAAAAATAGTGAATTCACACCAAAGTTCGATACTTTGTAACTGTTGCAAGTCAACGGCGTGATGGGTATTCACTTGAATAACATTTTTATTAGAGAGTACGCTAGAAAATTTTGGATAGACTACTCTCACTGATTTTTCTAGTAATGATATATTAAAATATGTTAGGGACTGAAAGTGATAATGGAAGAAATTCATTTAACTCATTGGAGAAAATTAATTTAATCTATTAATTAATTTTATAAATTCAAATTAATTATCACTGAATTACATTTTAAAATAAGAAATTAAAGCCTTATACTTTTTGTTTCGTATAAAAGTTTGCTGAGAAAAATCGCCATTCATCTTTTCAACGTCAAATATTGGCACAATATTAGCTCAAAATAATAAATGCAATAATAACTCATTTATAATTAATTCGATAATTAAAACTATATTTCGGAATCAAAATATTAAATAATATTTGAATGATTTCTAAATAAATTAAATGATAGTAATTTGAATCATAAATAAGTCATGAAATACCACACTAGAGCTATTTCAAAATTCATGAATTTGAGACTGAATATTCTTTCCACGTTCTTAGAATAGAATAATTATGATTTAGAATGGGGTGAGTTCAAGTTCCCTTGAAAGCTGCCGTGTTATATTTAATTAATCTTAAGGTCCTTTACATATTTTGAGACAAAAATGACCATAATAAGATAATATGTAATTAAATGTGAGCTGTGATATATACTGCGTAATTATGACATCATATAAATTGCTCCTTTTATATTTTGGAAACAAACAGAATGAGTTTTTGCAAAGTAAAGGAAGAATTTGTTACATTCTTAACATACTAAAAGTGGTTCGCTGACAACATCCATTAAGTTTATGGAAATCTACCGATGTTCGTGCGCGCACTCTAAGTCATATAAGAAAAATCCGTTTTTGACAAAACGTGACATCTGACTTAAATGCAATGATATCAATGGTAGCGCTTAGTTCAGCTCTTCTAAATCAACAAAAAAGAAAGAAATCGAAAGGATATAACGAACTTTCCTCACGACAAGGAATGTATAATCGGAATTTTTGGTTCATTACTGGGCATTGCACTTGATTCAGATGCTTTAACTGAAGTAGTATAAAAATAGATCTAAGACAGCTATGCAATTTAGTGCTCCTGCGTAGAGAATCCTAAGATTTCGTATGAAGCTTTTAAACAATTCCAAAAGGATTAAGGGACTGATATATTTTAAACTTTATTCTCTTACAATGCATCAAAAAATATACACTTCTTTGATAATGATCTTGTAGGAGGCTCTTTGTTAATAGACTATTGTGTAAAATTAAACTGCATTGCAAATCCAACAAATCGAACAAATTTGTTGTTCAACTTAATTTGTTTTCTTCCTCAATCTCAAATTTGATAGAAAAGTATTAATTTAAGAAATTAAAAAAAATTATTAAAATTATTTATTCAACAAATTTAGATGCAGAATTTAAAATCAAAAAAGTATTCTTCTTATTTTTAAAAAATCTAGATCCTATTCAAAGAATGTATTGCTATTATTAAATTTGCTTGCCTCATCGTCTTTCCATTGTTTATATTATATTTCCTTTTATAATGCCAAAAAATTACAGTAAAGTTTCTATGACACCATTTTCATCACGATGCCAGCCGAGATCGCGAGATTCAAGAAAACCGGTTTTGTATAAAAATTTCCTATAACTCAATAGCAGATCAGCAAGAAATCCCATATCAGCTTAGAAAACTATCAAATCAAGCAAAAAATTCCAATGAATTTGAGCAAACTATTTAATCCAGTCCAGTTCAGCACACTATTTAATCAACCAAGTAAGTCGTTGATGTTGTGTTTTTTTAGTTATAGAACTCCCAGACGAAAAATAAATATATGGATAAATAAATATCCCTTTTGTGGATTTGGACAAAAATGTGAAAAAGATCTTAATAATAAAACCATGTGTCTACTTTTGAACATATAGCTCTCTAGCGAACAAACTTAATATCAAAAATGAATTTTTATTCTTACTTAAGAAGATTTAAAATGTGTGGCCTCATCAAAATCTCAGGGGTTAGAAATTTTCGACACTTAAATAAATTTAGTTATCACGTATGCTTAAGCATATGAAAAAGTGAAAATAACTTCATTATTTCGTTTATATTATATGGAATGTAAACCTTTAATCTATTACAAAAATAAATATTTACATTACATATGATGTAACAAATGCAGATTTCCGATTAAGCAACTAGGAAGCTGCCAACTGGTAGATAGATTGAACAAGCACCGGAGGTAGCACATTTAAAAATATTATTAACCAAGTTGTTAAATAAATTTGAAAAAAAAAATGTAGTTTCTATGAATTGTAAGTATTAGAATATGTTCCAATTCCATATGAAAATGGAATTGTTCAACTTCTATCTGTTTCATTACATTTATTTAACTATCTTAGAATATTTATAAACACCCTTGCTTGCTTATAAATAAAATAGGAACAAACGTAGATGCCACACAGTTGTGAGTCTAATAAATAAACAACATCTTCAAAAAAATTTTAAATTAAAAACATAATTAATACGTTGATTGTGCTAATGTATTGAAATGTGAAATGAAATTGATAGATTTATTAAAAGAGGAGCCCTACAATAGAGTGCCTAGGGAATATAATTAAATCCGTCATTGACCACCACATCTATTATTGTGTTAGTTACAGATTATACCTTTCCTACCCTCTCATCAATATCCGAATATGGGATTTCTGTAAGACATATTTGTAAAACCAATACTTTTTCCTGCGACTCTATGGAACGTAAGTGACCGCGTGGCATTTAAAAAGCTCCCTGCTAATCTACTCCCTGCTTCTTAATAGATAAAAGGGCGGCTGAACCAAAAGCAAGGGATGGTCATATTTTGGGTGTTCCTCTCATTCCAGCTATCGATTTTGGCCTCATCGAAGAACAAGAAAGAAAGAAATGCGAACGATTCACAAAACTTTTAAAAGTTGAGGAAGTTGATCGCTCTAATCCCTCAGACGGGAGAGAGTCAACCTCAACTTCGTACTCTTCGCGCTCCGAATCACTGCAGGTTTAATTGATTCCGTGGTTAAAGGGTGTGTCCTACGTAGTATAGGCCAACACCCTTACGTCGCGTGCACCTTGTGACGTCACGGGATACGCCCTTCCTCTAGGGACCCCACTTCCCCCACCCCTCCCCCTTACAAGGTATTTTCCACTTGTTCCTTAGCATTTCAGTTTTAACATTCCAATATTTAACAGGTTCTGTCACCAAATGCCTAACTTTGCGTGCTCTCAATGGAATCTTCTAGACGAAAACCTGCGCGGTCATTATGTTTGTCTGGCCAGATAATTTTACAACTGGTGAAGAATCACGTGTTTGTGGTCTACATCAATATTACCATCGGCGGAAAAGACAGAAAAAAGAGCGATAGAAGGTAACTTTTATGTACTACTCTTTTATTGGCTTGGTGTGCCATCGAAATGTTTTGTCAGTTTATTATTAAAAAGTAATTTTTTTAAAAATCATAAATGTTGTGGGAATAGTTTAGTATTTAATTGCTTATAATTTTCATGACAAAACTGTGATGAAAGTTAGAGAAAAAAAATTAATAAAGTAATTTAAAAATAAAAATGGTAAAATTTTGAAGAATAATTTAATTTCCGAAATATATTACACGATAGAAAAATGAAAGCCGCTTCTTTATTTAGCGTTTAAATGATTTAATAATTCAATAATAATTAATAAAAATAATTATTAAAGTCAAATTTTTCGAAGATTTACATTTAAAATGCTGTCATTTAATTCACAGCCTGAGTTATTGATACCCCTTTATTCAACTGGCAAATTGAAAAATTTCATCTTTAGCGAAAAGATTACAAAATATTAATTATAACTTTAAATGGTAAAGTACATTTATAAAGCATATACAATGTGGTGATAAAAAAGTAACAAGTAAGCGTTAATAATAAGAATCTCATCGATAAAACCCGAAATATTTAAATTTAAAATTTTGTGATAATTTTCTAACTTTCTTTTATATTTGAGAAGAAATATGATAAGCCTACTTTCTTACAGATAGCTACGTAGAAATTTTATCCCCATTAAGTGATATAAAAGAAGAAAGTAAGAATGTTGGAAAATATCGTTTGCTATTGAATGAAGTATTATTTGTGCAGCTTTGTTGGCATCATATTCACTCTTTACAAGTTTAGATATGTGTTGTTTGGAAAGATTGCCCTTGAACTTGTAAAAGAGGTACTGAAACTAAAATTCATTCTCCTTGGAGCGAAATACACGTTTATTTTTTTTATTGGTCCGAGTGTGCGGAGTAAAATGAAATAGGTTCATTGAACTATTCTGTGGAATAAATATTTCGAGTTACTGAATATTTTTTAACGAACTTTCTCCTTAATGATAAAAATCAAGCTTTATATATTCCTCATTTTATAAACACAATAATAAAGAAATTCTTATAATTTTTCTAAAGATTAGAAGAATTATAAAGATTTGAGCTGTAGGATTGAAGATATAGTAATTAAATGTTTTCGTATTATAAAAATTGGTTCGTTGGTTAAAATTCGAATATTTTTTTATTTTATATAGAAGAAACAATTGAATTCGGTTATGAATGAATTGTTCATAAACTCATGAATTAAATTTGAATTTTAAAATACGTTTTAAATATATATTTTTGCAAATACTTCGAATTACTTTTTTATTGTATATCCTTTGAATAGTATTCCTAAATTCTGACGTTTTGAAATTAATAAAAGAGTAAAAATTAATTAAATGAGATTTTTTTAATTATCCTTTAAGAACACGTCTGAAGTTTAATAAATTAATTGCTATAATTTGCAATGCTATGAATTTTTCATTGTTTAAATTTTTTAGCAAATGAATGAAACTTAATCATCACATATTTTAGGTAAAACTTCTCACATATTTATCATAAAATGTCATAATAAAAATGTAGGACTATTGCTATTATTAAATATTTAAATGTCAGTTAAAATACATATCTACAGAAGAATAAAATCTTGCAGTTTATGTCATTACTTGAAATTCTGTAGCCATTGCACATGGAACTTACATTCATTATAAGTAAATCATGAAACTATAAGCTCTAATTATATATTTAAAATATTTTTATTTGAAAGGGGAAGATACAAATTGCAGATTAAAGTATCAACTTGAAATTTGTTATATTCTTTATTTATATATGAAATTCATTAAGGCGTACACGTTCAGAAGATAAGTCTAAAAGTAAACTAAGAAGTGAAATTTCTGAATGAATTTTCACTATTGAATTAACTATGTACCGGATTCAAAACAATATATTTCCTTTTTGAAAGCATAATTAAATATTTCTGACTTATAGCTGGTTTCCAAAATTAATCTAATCTTATTATTATTATTTTATAAAATAGTTTTAGATTTTGAAATAGCTATTTTGTATTTTCCATATTTAGCATTTGGGCAATTTTTTTTTCATTTATTATTTTTAAAATAACAATTTTCAAAAGTATTCAAAATTAATGCTTTGGAATTTTAAAGTAGAAGGGAAAGCTGATAGCAACAATCTGTAATCCAAACAACTTTCAATGATTTAAATATTTCCCTTTTTCCAAATAATTTTATGTAACATTTCAATTTATATTAATAATATAATAAAATACCACGAAATATTTTGAAAATTCATTTCAAGATTGAGTAGTCAAATTTTATGTTTTTAGTTATTTTTTTCGGATCTTTTAAGTTGATAGAAATTACAAATTAAATTGAATTTTAGATTCGCATTTCTTTTCTAGAATACAGAAACTGAAATCTTATCCTTCGGTTATTATTTTTACAAAATCACTTCATTTCAGAACCTTCATAATTACACGCTTTAATCCCTGACTTTATTAAATCTTATAATTAAAAAGAAATGAATGAAATGAAAAAATAATGATTGAAATTTATTTTATGAATATTTTATTTTTTTATTTCATATAACTTGTTAATGACTTCTGTATAAGGTTAGGTAAATATGTTAACAGTATCGTATATTTAAATTATTGAATCTATATGAAAAATTAGAATTTTTTAAAATTTTATTTTGAAAAACCGTCAACAACACCACGATTTTCCAGGACTGAATTTTTAACTTTTATTTTTCCTGAAGTTAAAAAAAAAATATCTGCAAAATAATTTCAAAATTTCAAAATTTATTTTTACATTTGAAATTTCACATTAATAAGGCCTTTCAAATAAATTTTAAACTTTATTACTTTTTTTCATTAATTAGAAGAATTTTTACAATGGAAAACAAGCCATTAGTGTAAAAAATTTGGTTTTTTTTAAATCGTAAATTGTATTACATTTTGTGCAGTTTTCTACGAAAAAAATTGAACCATCTCTAATATTTTGTAGAACAAATTGAAATACTAAAAATATGGTTTTAAAAAAAAAGCAACAATATTTTGCTTTGAAATGTTTCTCTTACACAGTTATATACCAAAATGTATATTTTGAAGTTGGCTTCCCATAAGTACATCTTATTTATTCAAATTTTAGCACTCACAAAATTGAATTTAGGGTAAATGTAGTCTCCGCAACTTTCTCCATATTCTCTAATGAAGGTGCTATTCCTTTCTTCTAATATCAGTGCTATTCTCCACACCAGTGCTCATAATTTTATTTAAAAATGAGCTCTTTGTGTTTCGAAAAATAATTAAAAGGCTATAGTATGCATTTTGGATGTCCCTTTTTTCACCGAGTGAAACTAGAATTTGACATACAATTATAATTTTTATACTAAGATCACACACCTAATTTCATTTATTTATATCATTCTGTTTAGAGTTAACGCGTTTATGTATTAGCGAGTGTATAGACCGAGAGGTGGTTGATGACAGATTAGGTTCAAAATTTGACACGGATGTGTACTCAAAATACTAAAACTATTTATCAAACTTTATCCAACTGGTTCTTTATATTTTACAGTCATCGTGTTTACTTGTTCGTAGAAACACAGACAGACTTTTGCATAGATTTCGTTTAAAATTTGAAATAAAATCTTCAAAACTACATTCCAAATCTATTCCACTAACACAAAGCGTTTTTTTTTAGTTATCGAGTTCAGACAGAGTATTTTCAAATTATTATTATTTTTTTTTTATTCACAATGTTCTGGATTGAAGATATGTCAAAAGCTCGAGATCAAATATTTTTACGATTACAATACTTTCTCTTTGGGTTTTGTTTACATGAAAAGATTTTTTTTTAAAAAAAAGAGCATTTAATGCTAATTAAAGCTTTTTTTTTCATTCCATCACCGACAGTTTAGATAATTGCTTAATTCAAGGCTCAAATCTCCCATCAAACATTGCATCAATTACCGTAGCTTGTCAACTCATCTGTTTCGTTACTTGTGATACACAACCGGAAGATTGCGTGCTCGTAAAACGACCATTGTCGTGTGTCTCCGTGCTCGGGTAATCACGTAATTCCAGAGAGCATAAATACCAAAAGGCGCCATAAATATTCTATTGCGAATCTTGCTTCTTCGATGCCTCGGATCTTTCTTTGGAACTTGGGCGAGCGAGACACATTTTTCTTTTTCTTTTTTGCACATATGACATGTGGTGCACGAAAACATTCAATTTGGCGATCTTATTTTGTATGCTGAGGTTTAAGTGCGACTTTGCGGAAAAATCAAGAACGCGTGCAGATCGTAAGGCCGGATGTTTTAAAAATCTGATGGTCGGAGAAAAAAGATAACTAACGTGAGGAAAAGGACAATTTTGTGAGAATGATGGTGTGATCAGTTACAGTTAATGACAATTGATGTTAGCCATGTTTGATGATGCTTTTAATGGTTGATAAGGGTTTTAATGGATTTTGAACGATTGGTTAATAATGTCTAAAATAAATTACGATAAATATATAAATTATTCCTAAATACTTATGGAATTTTATATGGACCATTTAATTCAGCATAATCATATACTGAATAGCTTTCTTTAGATTGTAAACATGAACTATTTTATGCTATGCATGATATGACTGGAAACTTCACTTCCTGAAAGCTAATAAGGAGTTAAATACTTTTTATAAGAGAATAAACAAATAATCTATTAATAAATCTAAAGAAGTCACCTGAAATTATGACGGAGGGCGTTTTTAAATAATATACCAAAAATATTTATAAACATTAAATTTGGCAATCTTTTATCACTGTTTTATCAGTGAAAAATTACCTTATCCACTTTAATAAAATTAATTAAATGATGGAGATTTTTACCTTTTTTTCTGAATAAAGAACGTAATTAAAGTTTGAATGTAATTTTATTAAAGTAATTCCAAATCATTAAAATATACTTATGGTTTAAAGTCTATTTTCAGAAGTTCTCATACTCTTGGGAGCTTTATCTTTAATCTTCGCTGTAAAATAGAGATTTGCGATGTTTCTTAAAATAATTTATAAGTAAAAGTGATAATTTAAAATGAATGCTACTTTAAACAAAATTAACCTTCATAGGTCTTTCTCTCGTGAATTATTGTATCATTTTGTTGTTAAAAAAACGCCTTGAAGAAAAAGCATCCAGGAAAACAGTTGAATAAGCGAATAAGTTAAGATTGTGCTGTTGATTAAAAATAAGAATAAAACTTAACTTCAATTATCTTTTTTCCACATTTGTTTCAAGACGCAAATATCCTGATTTTTGTCAGTCGAAGGTTGGTTTTTCTGTTTTTACTTGAATGTATATACTTTTACAAAAAGGAACGCATATAAAAATGCCTACAGCAGATAAATGTCAAATTCACTCTTCCTTTCCTGTTTTTTTAAATAAACAATTAGCAAAAAAAAAAA
>JAPMOR010102960.1:0-20333 GCA_026543865.1 Argiope aurantia
GACACGGCGATATCATAACCTGAAATGATTTGAATGAATCTCTATTGAGTATTTGTTTGAAGAGAAACCTTATATATACATGGAAAAAATTTTGGTCGGTTTGCATGGTCGAACGAGACTCCGAAGGAGTTTGAGAAAAGACCTGGAGCTTTAATAGAAGAAAGTGCATCACTAGCCAGGATTATGGAACCAGAGGTGCATAACAACAGCATCGATGATCTGCTAGAAAAACGCTTCCAGGAATTACCTAAAAGCTGTAAAGAATATAAGGAAATTGTATTCTTTTTTTACTTTTCTTTCTTTTTTTTTATAAATCAGGCTTCAAAATTTTTTTAAAAAAAATAGTTCCAACAATATACGGAGAAATGTATTAATACATGCAATGTTTTTTTTCATAATCTGATCTTGGATACTGATTAGATCAATTTCCTGGTTCTTTTTTTTTTTCAAATTTAAATTTATTTCAGATAATTGATAACAAAAATCAAAATTCTGTGCAAATAGATTACACTAAAAATAAATTTTTTAAAAAAAGTCTTTGGACTCCATTTTAAAATTTATGAAAAATAAATAAGTTATTCTTTCCAAGTTAATTCTTTTTTTATGAAATCTGCGATTATATTTATTTATTAATTTCTTCTTAAAAAATATGAAAAAGGGGGGGGGGGAGAAAGACCCTCTTGTAATTTTACAAAAAACTATGGCGGTTATTTAAGATTATTTCCAAATGGGCCCCGCGCCTCCTAAAGCTGGCCCTAGTCAACCAGGAAAAAAGTTCAAGAAGCCCTGGGCAGCATAATCACCTCCTTAAAATAGAAGTCGAGACTGTTATTATCATTAAAGACTGCGAAATATATCAAGATAAAAATCATAACACGTCATATTTTCATAGGATCCTGCCTGTCAACAGGGTCGAGATCGCATCAGGAACAAAAAGGTGGGGAAGGGGGGGGAGGGAAATGAAATTAGGTGGGATGGAGAACTCCCTGCTGGAACGAATCTAGATTTTATGATCGTGCTCTAACAGCAACTCCACCCCGGTGATACGGGATAAAAGATAATGTTCTACGCGCACTCTCAAACGCGTGCCGACAGACCCTCTTAAAGGGTGTATGTGTTCAGGGATTATAAGGACAGAAAGATCCTGTCGGTTCTTTCTCGCCTAGCGCTCATCCGAACAAATAAAAGCTGCGAGTTCAGTCGCAAAAAGGAAAAATAAATAAATAAATAGAATAGAACTTCTTGTAAAAGATGATAAGGTTAATCGAGAAAGGACGTAAGGCTGATTTACAAATGAACTGAGGTCACACATCCTTAATGTTGTTAAAAGCTCTTAATAAAATTCAAGTAGCATCAAGAGTAAATATTAGCGCAAATTTAGCTGCCTAACCCTTTGCACTAGGAAAAGTAATTCGATCAATAATTATTCACCTAAATGTATTGCTCCGATAATTATTCACTTAATTATTCACCATAATTATTCACCTAAATGTATTGCTCCAAAAAATAAATGTACATAATTGTGTTACGTTGAATTCCCCCGAAAAATGTATTTACTTCTTCTTACCATTCTGTAAGTATTTTTAATAAAATATCCCCAAGAGGGGGGGGGGGTCATTTCAGAAACGAAGATGAGAACTTTTCGGCTCCTCGCAACTTTTCGGTTGGTTCTCGCAACCCTGGTGAATACAGAAATGTTGGGGGTCGGCTAACTCCTATCGATGACGGGCCGTACTTTCTACGGGAAAGGTTGTAGCGTGGCTGGTCATGGCCCTTAGGACTCAACAATAGTTTCCGCCAATGTTGCTGTCCCGACCGTCCAGTCATTCCGATTTTTTCGTGTGCCTTTGGGCGGGTCGGAGTAGCCGGTTACGGTTAACAATCAAAACAAATAAAAATAAAACATCAAAATGACGCACCATCCTCAATGGAGGAAATCTTAGGAGAACCATCTGAGTGAAAAGATTTAAATTTCCTGTTAATCACTCAAAATAAAATAAAGGAAATTACGACTATTTTTCAACTTCTTAATGAACAGAAAATGTATAACACAGTTAAAACAACACGGCTTTACTGTCTGACATTTTACCATTATCATGGACATAAAATTATATCTAAAGGATTTAACTGAAATTAATTATAAACAATATTTCCGGAACCAGCTAGTCGCCAAAGGCAAGTAGTTGGTTCTAAATAAAATTAAATCAAGCTTTTTCTTTAGATAATTACACTGAAACTCAAACAAAACATCACAATTAACGTCCACAAACTCAATTAAATCCATGACCGATTTTACTGACTTTTACCGGTCTGGGAAAAACAAGTGTCTTTAACCTTATAAGGTGCGATGCGAATCAACGGTTACTATTGACATCTCATAATTCATCTGAGAAGATGATTGCCGGTTTGTCAGCAATGATGAACAAGCAGAAAATGTTGGGAGATGGCAGCGGCTTGTTTCAGCTGAAGACCCCAACGAAATTCAAAGGATGATTTTGTTTGAGGATTGTGCGTTCCAGTAGCCTTCACCTAAAGAACAGGTGCTAACTCATTCTTAAGCAAACGAGGCCACACCCTGGGACCGACGCCACGAAAAACACTGACTTCTCCTTCGGTAAATATAAGATTAGGAATTGCGGTTACAGTTAGTTGCTCGGAGCACGGTAATTTTAAGTTTGTCATTTTTGCGATTAGTTTCTTATTTAAGGGGGAAAAAAGAAGCCTTAAAAAAATCATACAAGTGACAAATTTATGATTTTTTTTAGTAATGTTATTTTTTTTTATCTTTCTAAATGCATTTTTGCTTTAAAAAACAAATTAAAATAATACGTTTTTTTATTTCTTTGATATTTTTCTGCAAACAACATTTTTTTTTCTAGTATTAACTTTTTCTCCTCTTAAAAAATTATACAGCAAGAATAAATTTCAGGTACAAAATTTAAATTTTCAGACAATATAATATTTTAATTTAAATGAATATTTAATAGCTCACTCAGTTAAGATAATTTCATTTAAAACGTATATCATTCAAAATTTAAATTCGATTTTTTTAAAAAAATGAATATAATTTATATACTTAGCTTTGACTTGAATTAAATAAACTTAATATGTCAATCATATTGTTAAAAATAAAAATGTTTCAAGGAAATGTGCTTTTTGATACTTTTTGAAGTCTTGTTATTATATCATGAGTAATAGCTAAAAAGAAATATATGAAAAAAGTATGACACCTCGTTTGTTTGTAATAATACTGAATAAACGACAAGTCAAATAGAGACTTTAATAAATGGAATTTGCTTTCATTTGTTTAATTTGTTTAATTAATTAAATAATTCTATAGCAATATAATTTATACTTCAATTCAATCTGGTAAATAATTGTTTTGATTATTTTGCTTATGTAAATATATTTCAATTTTCAAACTAATGCATGAGATAAAAAAAAAATTGTCATAAAATCTTCCACTAGATTAAAGTTACTTAACATCAAAGTTAATGACTCGGAATAAAAAGATGTTCCAGACTAGTTCAAATTCTGAATAATATGTCTCATACTATGCCATTTTTTTACTTTTAATTAAATAATTCTTATCATGTTTTTTTTTTCTTAAAAAGCATTAATTTGGTTTAATTTTTAGAAATTAGCTAATGGGGAAAAAAATCCTTTTTTTAACTTTTTAACAATATATAGCAATTAAAAACCACATATTCAGAAATATTTTTCAGCACTGCGAGGGTATTCTAAATTGAAGTTAGAAAATCCGTTTGCTTTGTTTCATTTATCTTTGAATTATGATCGTATCAATTTTCTATTCACTTTCACTTTAAAGAAAACAATTAAAAACCAACCAGAACAAATGTTACTGATTCGAATTTTTTTACTAGCATGGAACTTTGTTCTGAATCTTTAGAGTAAAAACATTAAGCTAGAACTCTTTTTTTTTTTTTCCAGTTTCAAATTCCTAAGAAATAAATGTTGATATAAACATTTTTTCAAATGCTTTAAGGAAAACAATATCTATTGCTTAAAACTGCCCTTTTATGGACTCTTAATCTCTTGAATTTGCAAGCATTCCATTTAAATCAACTCATTTAAAATGGAAGAATCAAATAACCAAATTAAAGTTTTAAAATCTATTGAAGTTATGCGGGAATTCTTACCGAATACTTTCCATAAATTAAAGAAAAACAAACAAAACAACCAATGCCTTATAAGATAAATTAAAAATTGTTCAAAGAAATAACGAATTGACTTTTGAATGATTTGAAACATCAAAATGGCAACAGAACAGAAACACATGAAATATGCTTCGTACAAATGAACGATATCATCCTTTCTCGCTTTTCTAAGTAAAATAAATGAGTATGTCACCGAAACCTTGATAAGATATGTGTTAAAATTTACTAACCGGAAACACACGAAACAACCCTTACTTTTTCTCAAATCGAAACCAGCACCTCCACCGGCGGCAACATGACGAAAAAGCAACCAAAAATAAAATAAAAAATATTAAATGATTTTGGAGTAAGAAACATGGAACGTGACAACCAGTTCGGGTAAAGAGAGGAAGGAGTGGGTGAAAAAAAAAAAAAAAAAGAACATGGACGCCCTGAAAAATATCGTCTGCGTAAAAATGTCATTTTTTCAACCATATTCGTGCTTCCTACTAAATCTTTAAAAATTTATTGCATCTAGTTTTGGAGAAAATAATCTTTTGGTGAAATTTTGTTTGCGATATAAAGAAACAGATATCGCTTACGATTTGATTTTTGTCACAGAATGCAGCATTCCAAAGGCGGCACCGAGCCGTGGGCTATTTGTGGTCGCAAAGAGATAAAAGAAGTAATAATATTCTTTCTTTTCACCGGCTGTAGTCTTCCTGGGGATTGCTCAACCTGAACTTTCGCAGAACCGCAGATTTTAAGCCACAAAGGAAAGGAGGGGTTAGTTGTTGCCATTAAAAAGTTAGAAGGATGTTAAAAGACTAAAAATAATTCCATTCCGAGGGCACCAAAGAGCAGAACCTGCGCAGAATCTAAATTTCGAATGTGGGCGATTTGTGTAAAGAAATAAAACCATTACCTAATTCCTAAAACATTCAACAGAACAAATTAAATTTCGGACTTGATAAAACGTAATGAGATTCCTACAGGTGTTTTATATCGCTATACAATATGAAAGGAATAATAATGGTGAAATAGTATTCGCTATTTAATACAATGTAATTTCAAATGAAAACAGTTTATGAAATTGATTTGTTACATTATATAATGAGAAACTTAATTAAATCTCTTCAGAAAGTAATTCACATAAAGGCTACTGCTATCATTTGAATTGCAATTCACAATTAAAAATTAAAACATCCTATGTATTTTACATTTGGAACATTACTAAAATAGTTCTAAGGCACTTAAGTCCGCAATTGTTATGAAAAACACATTTTTACATTCATTTAATTGAATTTCTAAACAAAAAATAATTACATCACATAACTATAACGTTCTATAGTACAAAAGTTCTCAATCGTTTTTTTTTTTTTTTTTTTGTATTCGTTAAAATCATTCTAATATCGTTTCTTATTTTTATACCAAATGCAGGCCAAATAAAGCTTTCATTAGATTCTACGAATCTTACATCATAACAAAGTATAGGGTAAAACGCAATTAAAGTATATTTTCTCCACAAATAAACAGCAATTAGCAAAAGATGTTATCGTGAGTTATTTATATTTTAATTGTTTTTCATATATAACTGGTATATAGGAACCTAAAAATCATTTCTTTATAGCCATTGATTTTAAGACAAATGCTGAAATTAATTTATCAGATCTATTAAATGATTAAAAGCTGTAATAAGCAAATTCATATACAGCTACAAATCACACACACATACATATATAAACACATATTTCATTAAAGCCTATCGTGAAATTAGTTCTGAAATATTAAATTAGATTTTAATTCTAGTAACAGAATTTCAAAAAATAGAATTATGAGTTTTATGAAATGATGAATTTTATGTCTAAGAGTTTATAAAATAATATATTGCATAATGTTATGAAAACAAGTAATTAGAATTCAATATTTCTGATGCCTCCACAGTTTATAACCCATAAATAATACGATTTCAAGAGTAAGTTTAAAAAATGCATATAACATAGTTAAAGATTCAGTGAACATTGGATTTGATTTATACTTAAGGTTTACTATACTGGATTCTAAGGTCTTATTTATCAGCAGGTTAAGACTTATTATAGGATTAAAAAAAATCCTCTCCTTAAAAGATATAGATTTTTAAAAAATGTAATTAAAAATTACGTTTATTCGAATTGAAAAGACTCAAAATTATTTAAAAAAGCGATATTATTGATGATATTATTTATTTCAACAGATTATATCATCGATAATATAGTTGAAATGATGTCAATAAAATTTTAAATGCTAATCGTATTCTGAAAATGCATCGATCAAAATTAGAAAACGTCATTTTCAACCCACTTCCTTTGAAACATTGTAAATTCTGAATTACTAAAAAAGATTCACGACTATAAATGCAGACATGAAACAAGTTTGGTACAGTGGTCTGTTATTGGTTGGTCCGAAATTTTATGCCTTGACCACTGGAGAGAAATGTGGCGCAGAAAAAAAGGACAAATAAAAGCAGAAAAAGGACAGAAAAAAGGACAAATAAAAAAAAAATCTATGACATTTAAATAGTTCAGAAAGGGGCCTTCCAAATTTTGGGAGTGATATTGGAACCTAAACTAAAGAATTGATTGGAGAGATGTTAATGTAATCGTTATTAAATCTCGAAAGGAATCGAAAGTCATTGCAACTAAGATGCAAAAGTGTCTTTAAATTTGATCCTAATTGAACAGAAAATAATTAATTTTTAACATGCAGATACACTGAAATTATACATATATATATATATGTGTGTGTGTGTGTAATAAATTTCAAAGCTCTATTTGAACTAAGAAAACAAAGAAAAATCTAACATGGAAAAAAGAGATTTAAAGTTGTAATAAGAAATTGTGTTTCATTTGCTATCATAATTAAAGTTTAAATTCCTTCCTAAAAGATTAAAGGTACATTTTTGAAATTTTGACATAATGAGTAGAAATGTAAAAATAATGAAATAAAAATCGATACATTAGCTATTTTTTGGGGTACTGTTTCCTATATTTTTAAAATTAAACACTATCAAACAGGTTACAGTTGATTTTTTATACCGAAATGAACCCATAAAATAATAGTTTAGATATATAAAAGAATATTAATTGTGATCTACATTATCTAAAAACATTCGAAATATACTGGGAAAAAAATTTTAAAGAATCAACTGGAAAATTAATTTACATCAATAAATAACCGGCAAAATTTCTGAAACCAAAAATCTCATATAAAAATAAACAATGCATATTTAATTTTTTGAACGGTAGAAAAAAAATACAATCTTCGTGGCCTGAAGCATGAAATGAGAATAGTATCTTATCGAAATATATCCATCTAAAATCTCAGAATATCATCTGAAAATCAACTCAAAAATTAGAACTAAAAAAGATCACCCTTTCACTCAGCTTGTAACCACTTTCTAATCTTTCAAAAATAAACAAAAGGAACACAACTTATGACATTATTAAATCTCATTCATGACCAACAACATAAGCTGCAACCGAAATCTGAGTCTAAAGAACAAGAAAAGAAACAACACCTCTTCTTCAATCAGAGAGAACGCCTCCTCCATATTAGTTAACTCTTCAATTATTCATGCGGCTTGCCACTTGCTGCCCCCAGGGCTACATATGGAATCGTTCGAAGTTGGCGTCAAACAGGTCAGAATACGTAACGAATTGCGAGAAATACTCGAGCTACGTTTTATGTCCACATATGGAATTAGCTCACTTGTCTGCTGCTGCTGTCAGATTTTTTTTTTTTTAATATTGCTGCTATTATTCTACATCACTTGTAATCGCCGTGGAAGAAAAGTGGCAAAACATGGAGTTCTTGGTTTTTTTTTTTTTTCCCCTCTCTCTATTCTGATCCGGCGACAACAAAGGCGTTAATCAGCTGTTCTTAACGATGGAACAGGTGATACTTTTCGTGTTCGTTTGGAAATTCAGCGTAAATTCTTCATTACGGTTGCCAAAATTTGAGTGTAACATATGCTTGTTCGGTCCATGTAGCAGAATCAGATTTTTTTTTTTTTTTTTTTTTTTTGGAAAAGCTGTAATGATTTAAACGTGGACTGGCTGTAAATATGTATATATTTCAATTCCTAGATTCCTGTGATAAAAATATTATTTAAACATTCTTTTTATTTATTTTCTTCTAATATTATAATAACAAAGGCACTAATCAGTGGTTCTTGATAACGTCATAATGAATTCTAATATTACGGATTAAGATTCGAAAGACGAATATTCTTTTTAAATAAGTCTGTATGGCTTACATGTCGTCTGTGAACAAAATTAAAATTCTCACTTTCCTTTGAACTTTCTGATAAACGAAGTATATATAGTGATAATAATCTATTCGCTAAAAAAATTGACTCCGCATTTCAGAACTCTTTTAATTAGGGAAAAATCATATTTCGAATTTTCTATATTTCGATAATTCAAGAACGAAACACACTGAAAAGTGAGGTAAAAATCTACGTGGATTTTGCAACGAAATTATAGATATAAATCAAATTTTGAATGAAATTCATCAAGGAACAATCTGTTATAATAATATGACTAATAGTAAGAAAATTAATTAGATATAAATGCAATAGATTTTAAAATAAATGCTAAGTAGCTACGTTTTTTTTAATTCAAGAATGTTTTTTTTTTCTTAGATTCGATGTTGTTTACCACTAACAAATTAATTTGAAACTAATATCCTAACAAAGCAAAATAATCAGTGATATTCTAAGAGTTAACGCTGATGTGTGTAACCATTTGAACAGTGTAATATGAAATTTTTATAACAAAAACGAGTAGAGGTAGTTTTTTTTTAAAAAAAAGATTCTAACAATCATCTTGAAAAATATTAAAATCAAAATAAAGCCAAAAATCAAGTTACAATTTTAAAATTGATAATGTCAAATGCTTTGAAAGAAATACCAATTTTTTTTTTTACTTTAACTTCAAAAGGAATGGTAAATTTGTTTGGTTGTATAACCAATGAGGATGTTTATTTTTTGGAAACAGATAATTAATCATGGCATTTTTTGCATGTAAACATAATAAAAGTTGAAGAATCTTATGGTATTCCAGCTTACATCAAAACAAATAATGAGCTTTCAAATCTTTCACATACATATAGTAATTAATTAAAACCTGTTTATATTCTAACTTTTCTATAACAAGTCTCATAAGCGCTTGCAAAAAGTGTTGCCATTAGTTTGGAATATTTTTTATTTCTTCCAGTGGTTTTATTGAATCGAATAACATAAGCAAGCAGCTTATTATAAGCAAGAACATTTTTATTAATATACAAGTTCTAATTTTCAAAACAGTCCCACATGAATACATTTCACATACTGCTTTATTATATCGCGATCATTATGCTTACAATCCAGTATAAGAAAGTTGTAGAAACGCTCCCTGGTAGATTAAAATAAAAAAAAAAGGTCATAAAATGAGTTCTCGGAAGTTTTGATTGGCAGATAGCGAAAGAAAGGAGTGGCAATGAGGATATGACTGTGTTTGGTCTAGGCGCTCAATTGAGAAAATTGTTTCCTGTCATTTTTTTTACGGTTGTTATTGTAAGCATAGTTTAATTTAATCTCAACTGGGTGTGAAAATCATTGATAAGTTCAACACGAATTTAAATCTAGGATGGATTAATCTGCTTCTACACAGAACATTAAAATAATTTCAGCCAAAATTACAAATAAATCCATTCATAAAGTTTAACCTAAAATATCTGTAAATAGGAATGAAATTCATTTCAGAAAGTTTTTTTAGATGTTCTTAATAAAACTAAGTTATAATACACGAATTGAGAAGGCATGATTAACACAGTTAATTATTTTTTAACAATTTTTAATTATTTCAAATTACTATCTAGATTACTAGGATTTCTTCAACATAGATAGACGCGATTCAAATGAGATCGCATAATGCAAGTTTTTATTGTAACAAAAATTTTCCTATTTATTAATTTATGAGTAAAATAGTATCTACGTTAAAAAAGTTCAATGAAATATCAGCACACATAAAAAAATTTAAACGCTGTATATTTCTTTTTAATTAAAAATATTAATGCTTTTCTAATAGAATATTTATTTTCGAAATTATTATAAAATTATACGTTAAAATTAAAAACAGTGAAATCTTTATAGGAAAAAAAAGTTCCATAAAAAGTGCCCATACATGATTTGTTTTATACCATTTACCTTCCAATCTTATGCTTCATTTTTTTTTTCTTTCTTTTAAAAGAGCTGGGGGAGTATAAAACTGAATACATCGAAGTAAAATAATATAAAATGATTTAATCATAAGGAAAAACATAAAACACTTGTTTCTTTTTTCAATTTAAAATTGCAGCAGCTTTTGTAATCTTATTTACTTCCCATTGACAGATTTTTTTTTTTTTTTTTTTGTGATATTTAGGAGAAAGTCAGTATTATAAACACAAGTCGAATCAACGTTTTATTATTATTATCATTATGAATGGTCTATCACAATCAAAATAGCAAGAGCTCCAAACGACGGGAATTGAAATGCTAAGATTTGAAACAGGATCAATTCTGCTTCAATGACACTTAATATCATATCCTTTTAAAATCAACATCCATTAAACGTCTTGCTTTTCTTTCTCGTACTGTTCAGAATAATTCATTTTTTATTTGATTCATAGTTTTAATGATAAACTTTATTTTTCTTCTAACTTCCATTTAAAATTCAATTAATTCTTTCCGTCTTTTTTAATTCTCAACTCTTTAAAATTTATTCAATATTGTTTCCTGTGTACAAAAGATAGTTATTTAAAATTTGTTCATTCAAAATATTTTGATGCCTTCTTTAAATGAGTAATATATTAAATTCTTTCGTGTTTAGTGTTTTTTAATTTATTTTTATTTTTAATAGTTAACCAAAAAATATGTTCATCGATGCTTTGTAGAACCTTTTATGCCCGAAAGAGTACATTCCATACCACGATGCAGGTTTATTTTTCTTCAGATTTTCCATGTCGCTACTCATAATAATTCAAGTCAAATCTTTTCTAACCTCTATTAACTGAAGTCAAGTTTAAACTTCAAAAACATTTCCATATGACAATGTGGTGATGGTTTATAAGCCAGATAACAGCTACGAGACATGAGAAATTTCTTTTGTCTTGTGGTCATGTTACACGGCTACGAACCATAAGGTTGCGTGTTGAATCCTCGCTTATAACTAATAGCAACATTGGTGACCCGGTGACGAAAATACGCAAACTTCATACAACTGTTGTGGCGCCCTCTACCAGAAATAAATAAATGAAAAAAAAATGCAGCTGATAAATAATCAGCCAATAAATAAAATAAAATGGCTAAGGCGCAACAACCAATATATCACCACTAATAACAACAAAAACAGGACAAGCAACAACAACTATCTTTCTCTTTTTTTATTATAACAGTGAATAAACGAACAATAATCTCAACACGTTTACGAGAAATGTAAATACAGTTTCAGAGTACAAAATAAAATATTAGTTGGTGTAGCAGTTGCATTACACTTATCTTCTCTTTTGGATACTAGATGGCGATGCCTGTTTAGGCCATCCCATATGTCATCCCATGATGCATTGCGATTGTAATGAGAATGAGATGTGATGCTGAACTGTGAGCCGCGCGCGTGAATGTCTTGTCTTTGTGTTTGTTTTAAGTGTGTGAATGTGATTATTAAAGAAATGTTTCCCACAACATTCGTCCTGTTGCTTCCTGCACAGATCATAATAATCCACATACCACCACATTGGGTAGCATATAATCAGCATTTGCTACATATTAGAGGATATGCATGAGATATATTTGCTACTAGTCCCCACTTTTGTCAATGAGTTAGTTCAACGAGAATATTCAATGATATGTATTTTATTTAATCTCATATGAATAACTTGATGTTCATGTTTCACTCAACAAAAGAAGGTTTTGCTTTATAAAATCTATCCCCAGTGGTCAGTGATTGGGTAATCTATTTCATAATTGCAAGCTGCCTTTTACGGTGATGTAAACTCACTTTCCGATTCCTTATGTAAACGTGCAGATAATTAGCAGAATCTTTCTTCCTTAGCTTAGAATAACAAAAGGGAATAACGCAATTCAATGTTTGATGAAACAAATGAAAATGGTTTGAATTTCATGGCAATAATATAATCTAGTGTTAAAAATTATGCAAAAGATATTTTTAAAAAATTTTCAGAATTCAAGGAAAAAAATTGCATCGCAATTATATATTTTACAATTTAAAAATGGAGGAAAAAGTCAAATATGTGGTGTAATTGTTTTTTGGAACTTTGTAAAGTAATCAAAACTGAAATGTTTAAAATATTCGTGAAACATATTCATGAAATCTTGAAAAACCAAAGCATCATGTGAATACAAAACTGAATGCGTTTTAAATAACGGTGTGACGTGTATTAACTGACATGTTGGACTCATTAATAAGGAATATTCTATCGTGAGTATGACAGGAACTAGAATACCATACTATAGTCATTCGCCTTATTACTGCAGAGGGCACACACAGAACAGATATAGAAGAATAATATTAGTTTCATAATAAATTTGATTGATCAAAATAAATTCATTACATTAATCATAATTATGCTTTATTTTTGTTCCATTCATTATAAATCGCCCTGTATTTTCTCCATGCTAAAATGCAATTCGACTAGATTAATATTCTATTAATATACAAAATAGTTGAGGGGGAAATGCGCCCCCTGTTTCCATTTTTAATGATGCCATTAGAAAGAGCTACCGACATCATTACGCTCGTATTCTAAAACGTGTCAAAGAACCATTAACACTGCCACTTTGTCGAATCTCTCTTCTTTCGAAAAAATAAAACAGCAACTCGCAGAGTAATGCCCCATCATGAAAATGAAACATTAGACGCTCAGCTGCCGAAAGTTGGCGCGCACAGGTGTGTGAATTGAATAAATGATAAATAAAATAAATGAAAACGGGGAATCATTGTCAAGTCGGTTGGCCATAACCCAGGAAATGAAGCAGATTATTAGCGCGGGATGAAAATAGACTGTGGCAATGTGGGAGGTTTTTGGGCGAAAAAAAATAAAAAGAGAAAGAGATTAGAAGTGAAGGGAAGATACTCTGACAGAAAAGGATGAACGTGTAATTCCGTGGAAGAAAATTCATTCATCATTTTCTTTTAGCTCTGGTGTCTTTGAAACTAGCAAAAAAGGAGTAGGGAATTTATGTTCTTTTGTTTTTGAGTGGTGTTGCTGATTTGTGTCAGTCAAACCTAATTTGTCACTGGATCTCGCGGGGGACTGAATAGATGAGAGAAGGTTAAAAGAGGATTTTAGTTGACTGTGACAAAGAACATTTAATTTTAGTATTGTGAATAGTACATTAACAAATATAAATAATTCAAAATGATGGTGTTTATATGTATTATTAGTTAAATGGTTTATTTTTTAAGATAATAAATCAAATAAATAAATTTTAATATGAAAAAAATCATCAAGCAACTGGCCGAATTCAACCACACTTTCAGGCTTGTTATTTAAGACATTGCGAGATACTATCAATTGTTCGAATAGCAACAGTTAATTAAAAATTCAATTTATTAGAAATTAACCGAATTTTGCAGTAATTTCGGGGTATATCTTAAAATCCAGAATCTTACCAGATTAATAACGATTTAATTTCTTTTTCCAGCGATTACTTTCTAGATGCTTATTATTTTTTCAATATTTAATAAATATTTGAATAATCCCAAACGATTTTGAGATAAAGAAATTTGTTAATACTCCGCTGCTGGCAACAGTAATACTTAGAGCAACTCCAGCTATATTTTACGATATTTCTGATTAATTTTTTAAAAATATTTTCGGGCATTGTTTTTTCCTATCTCCGTACAATCACTTTTTAATAAATTTCTCAAAATCAATTTTATGCATAACTTGAAGTAATATTTTTAAAGAACATGAATATATAGAATGAACTGTTGGCAGAACACATTAACAGAATTCTAGATGAGCACAAAAGAAACATTTAAATGCAGACAATTAGAATTTATATCAAGAACAACTACCGAATCAGTTTGTTTTTATGTGTCTCCATATTGGAAAATAAATTATTTAATTATCTCCAAACTTTTATTAAAATCTTTCTAATATTTCAATATTTGTAAATAAAATTTGAACGACTTATATAGCAAATATTAATTATTTATGCAGATAATTAGCTACTGGTGGTTTTTAAAGCTCGTCTGGTTCAATTAATATTCTCTCATTATAACAAAAAAAATGTTTTATAAAAAGGATCTTGTGTAATACAATACTTTGCATAAAAGTAGTTTCTTTAAAAAAAATAATAAATGTGAAAATATTTTAAATCCAAGCATTGGAGAGTATGTCAGCTAATTATTAAATAATTTCTCACATAGACTTATTTTCTTATGATAAGATTGATAAATATATATTGTTTGCTTTACGTAGTGGAATCAGATTCAATTCTTTTTAGATTCAATTCTTTTTTACTTTTTCACAAATTATATGTAAGAGAAAGTATTATAATTTGTAAAATATTTTATACACATTTTTTGATATACCTCAATGTTTTAATTATTTTTAAGTCTAGGACAAACATTTTTTGGAATTGTATCTAAATGCTGCTTTCTCAGTCTCAGAACATAATCCAAGCATGCAAAATAGATGGAAGATGGGTTATATATTTATTTCCCATCAAACAGTCAATTGTTATGAAATTCTGAACTAACCCGTCTACAAGCAACCTGTGCCCATCCTTGAGCAGGTGTGCACAATAACTCACAATACAGCGAGTTAGATGGATACTTTTTTGGAATTTGACCACTAAAATTATTGATGTATATTAAATTTTACATCAAACTTATACACCAATTAAGTCTGTGTATCTATTTCTTGGTACAACGAATGTAATACCTCAAAAATACAGAAACTATATAAATGAAATCTGATATTTAATTCAAAATTGTCTATTTATGTAACATCTTTGGATAAATCGGTCGTAGAGAAAAATCCAAAATGCACATTTCTTACTCCTTTTTAAACTACGAAGCTAAACTTTAAATGCATTTTTAAGTATACATTAAATTCGAACAGAGTGCATACCGACTGCTTAAATTCAATCTTATTCGCAACCGTTTTTTAATTCAAATAACGGAATCAGGTAAGTAAGGCATAAAAATAGTTATTTTAATGCAATGGCAAACTCGCCTGAAAAGTTTTTTCAGGTTCAATCTTGTGGCTTAAGCCTTGGATACCAAAACTACTTTCTCTTAATAATTTGACTAAATATCGTTGACTTTTGTTTATCAATTGCACTTGAGATTTGTGTTTCCTGGATTCTATGTTTGACATCCTGCCAAAAGACCTACTTAAATGCAATCAGAAACATAAACTTCCGCTCATTCAAGCATTCATTTTAGATAAATATTTTGTATTTCGCTTTTAACAGCGTGGTTTGAGCCATTGGTTTGGCATTTCTTTATATTTTCTTTAACCTTGGCTAAGTATTGAAAGAAAAATTAAACAACTAAGAATTCTGACAATTTAGGAATTTCTTTCAAAGTTTTGAGATACGAACAGAACCAAAAGAATAAATTGGCACGGTAGGTAATTTCCTACGGAAAAAGAGTCTTCGAGATATTTTTTTCCAACACTTTGAAAATAATTTAATTTAATTATAAAGATTCTGAAATCGAATCTATCCAAATTAAAATCAAGTATTATTTAAATTTCAGAATATTATTTCAGTAACATTCACAATTTTCAAGTTTTATATTAAAAAATATAAATACCACGAGAGCTCAGATTTGTATTTTCAGTTTCTCATATGAGAGTCGTGCTTCGTGGATCTTGAGTAAGACAGAGAACGCTTTGCATGACATTGGCATACAATAGTTAATCTTAAGTGTGAATTTACTGAATCTATCCTGTTACCCTTGGCGTATTTTTTGGCGATTAATCCCTGGCATGCAGTAAATAGTACCCGAAAATCGAATTTCTGTTTTAGTCATGTTTTTGCTCAACCGATTGAAACCAAAATTTAAAATGAAACTATACTTATAGTCACAAAATCAAATACCAAATTTTATATATTTAAGTTATTGCGTTTTTGAGTTATCACGTTTACATGTTTCTGAAAGTACAGACCGATAGACGTTCAATTTCTCGTTGGATCTGGCTCCAAATTTGATAAGTGTCTACACTTTAGATGTTGAGTTTGGGTACCAAATTTTACTTACATAGCTCCTTCTATTTTGTAGTTATTGAGTTAACTTATATTCGAACATCTGGACAGACAGACCTCCTTTGAATGGATTTTGCTGAAAATTCGATAGAAACTTACAAACTAAGTGTAAACACCGCATACCAAATTTCATCCGCCTTGCTTAAAGCGTTTATGAGTTATCTATCTCACAAACAGATAGATATATATAGTGTTTTTCAAACTGAAGGAGGTCTCAAACGTGAAAATTCATCAAAATCTTGAGTTCGAATTTTTTGATAATTACTATGCCGTCTCTGAACTATATATACCAGAAAGCCAAAACCTCGGCATACTTTTCACAAATAAAATTAAGGATCATAGCATAGAGTTCTTGTTGTATTCTAATCCTGATAATGCCGCAGAAAGAAAAAAAATCTTAGAGATGAAGCATCTAATAACGAAACGAAGACAAAGAAATCAAATAAACAAATAGAGGCGAAATTCGAGCAGTGAAAGATCAGTCACGGTCCCACGTCCCCGCCTTCAATTATCTGCTGATCAGAGCACCGCGTTAGGTCTCACAAATTGATGATTATCATGTTCGAAATTATAAATTATGTTCCTAATATGGACGCCGTTGTTTTAGCGTCATGCACAATGGATCATGAATCAGGATTCTCCGTGACCCTTCCGCTCTTTCTCAGCTACTGGGGGGAGGGGGGGAAGGAGTTAACTTCCAAACACATGCAGATGTTTCGGAAAGTAAGTTTTGCCTTGGTGAGAACGTGCAATTTTTATTTATTTGTTTTTCATTTTTCCAATTTTTCGCCTCTTTTGTTTTGAAATATGGTAAAAATACATATATATATATATATATATTTAAGAAGCCTGATTTTCTAAACTTCAATTCGAAATTCTGATTGAAAAATGGTGGAAATACTGGAAATTTCCAAAAACAGTTGATAAACAAAAAATAAATTCATAAAATTGTAAAATAAAATAAATTCAAAAATATTTAATAAAATTTTAAAAATTAAAAAGCACTTAACTAGCGTTTCAAAAATTTTTTAAATATTAAAAAAATTTTTTTAATTCTAAATGGTTAAATATCTATTGGTTAAATAGCCTCAATAACAACCATTATGATCAAAATAAATAAATAATATATTTATTCATAAGGCTGCTTGATCGAAATTAATTGCAGTTGAACGTGCACGTTTTATTTATTTATCGTTATTCTCAATTTTTCGTCTTTTTTGTTTTGAATTATGGAAAAAAAAAAATTTAAAAACTTGATTTTCTACGCTTTAATCCGAGATTTTGATTGAAAAGTGATGAAAGTACTGAAAGTTTCCAAAATTAATTGATAAACAAAAAAAAATCGAAACATTGTAAAATGAAAATAATAAAATAAATTCAAAAATATTAAATACAATTAAAAAATAAAACACTTGAATAAAGTTCTAAAAAATAAAAAAATAGAAAAAAATTATAAATTCAATTTTTATTGGTCAAATAACCACAATAACAATTATTACGATACCAATAAATAAATATGTCTTCATTAGGCTGATTAATCCATGTTGATTGCAGTTGGGCGACTTATTCCACAACTAATAAAAGTTGGAAATAAATGAGTCTTCCACATGCTAAAGGATTAAAAGTGTTGAATATTTTAAATGCGTAATAAAAAAATATTTAGAATGAAAATTCTTTAAAAATGAATGTTCCGTCTTTATTATCTGAGACGCCTTTTCCCCTTTCCAACTGCGGTTGCTATGGAAACCGGTGCATGCGCAGTTTTTCCAGAACTTTGATACGTTTTTTTTTTTATTCTTAACTGTTCCGATTTGTAATGTCTAATTAGAGATGTAACGGTGAATATCTTTGTGTTCGTGTTAATTTTCGTGTTCATCAATAAATGTTATTCTGTGTTCAATGATATTTTTGATTCTTGAGAGATAGAAAATAGATATTAGATCATAGATAATTACAAATCACTGAACCATATAATAAATGTAGAATGGCGAGACTGCATTTAGAATTATTTGGTGAAAGCTCTGACACCATAGCACTTTTTACATTTACCATATTATGAATATTTTAATTTGAAAAATAATTTTAGGATTTCTTTCCTGTACTTTTATTGTTTTCCAATTTTATTCTTATATTTAATCTGTTTATTATTGAACAGATTAATAAGTAAAAAGCGAAACAATCTGTAATATTTAAAATTCTAATCCAGGTCAATTTTTCAACCAGAGATAAACAGTTGAGAATCGGAATCGATCTAGTTAGTTCAGTTTGAACTTAAGAGAAATAAATAGATATTTCTTAATTACTTCTAAACTAATTAAGTAATTGATAATTACTTTAAAAATAAATGCGTAATTAGATTAATTACTTCTAAAGTAATCAGCAATTAAATTATTAATTCACTGTTAGAAAAAATTACGTACATTTTTTTAAATGTTAAGCTGTCTAAAACAAAATATAAATTGAGAATGAAATGAAATTGCTTTTAAAGAAAGGTCATTTCCGTGAAATGAAAATAATTAACTAATGGAATGAGTTTAACATCATGAAATAATTCATTTTTAATAATTAATTATTTCATGATTTATGACAATATTTATTTGATTGTTTATTTATTTTTGCTATTATCCTTTATAACCCTTTTCCTATTCACTAAAATCGAACAAGTTGAACACACACTTGTAGAAAATACTGGATTTAAAGTTCAGAAAATCTGATGACTTTCGTAGAAAAGATTATAACTTTTTTTTTTTTTTTTTTGAGTGAAGAAACTTTTTGGCTATTATGCATAATGTCATCACACGAGCATCTTCTTACCTGCATATTAAATTTTTTAAAAAAATACAAATAATTGCTTTGTACACGACAAATTGGAACAAACTACTACGGTAGCTGTTGCATTCATTCATAAAATTCAACAAGTTACTCTAAGTAACAAAATACCCACCATCGACTGGAGCACGCAAATTTTACAACCCCAAATTTATTTCTCAGACAAATAGAACGCAGCAGTACGAAACACTGAGCAACTACAAGCTTAATTGTTCCCGCATGTCAAGAACTAGACACTTGGAAGCAGAGTCAGCAAAAATCTTCTGCTCTGATCTCCCCTCAGCCCCCATCTGCTTTTCGCTGACAGACTCTTTAGCACGACGTGGTGACGTTATGTGCTAATTCCAGCATTCGAACGTTATGGAAGAGAGAACAAGGGCAGTGCACACGTGGTAAATCAGTCGCATTTTTTTTCTCTCTTTCGTTCGCTCAAGTGTATGGAGTAATACCACTTTTAAGATCACTGACATAACTGGGATTTTTCGGCTACAGCATCCCCTCCCCCTTCCTTTCCTATTTGACTGAAAGTTTGATTGCACGAAAACTGGTCCTAAAATGGCCTCATAATCTCTTTTAAGCGGGTGTTGTCGTTTTCAATATGGTTTGACATAAAAAGTGCAGTATAAAGTAGCAAAGCGTGACTCTTAAAATCCCTTATATTGTTGACTACAAATCTCAATTTGCCCCATCTGTTTCAATCAGTTTAGTTTAGTTTAGTTTAGTTATATTAATGTTCCGTTTCAAAGCAACACTAGGGCTACCTAGGGACGGACCTAGTAATTTTGAGAATTAAAGTCAGATGACGAGGACGACACCTGATCTGGCACCTCCTCCTCTCCAAACTTTCACACTATTTAATGTGCACCCATTTTCATTCAAATTGCGTTTTCATTTTTAATTATTATTATAGAAAATAGGTGTCCCCTCCCCTCGACTTTCTTATGTACTTATTTAGACAATTGGGTGCCTTTTGCGATACGTAGTGTAATGATAAGTAGCGAGAGTGGTCTCCCCAAAGCTGTCTCGCATGCAATCGAACACAGATG
>JAPMOR010102965.1:4498-30190 GCA_026543865.1 Argiope aurantia
TACGACTCCTTACCGTCACTTTTACACCATTAAACACATGAAATGAAGTTTAATTTTCAATAAACTCTCACATTGAAAGACCTGTTTAACATGCACGGATTACAGATATTTTTAAATATTGTACGGTTCCGAATCACTTGCAATATTTATTTTAACCTAATTATTTCACAGTAGGCAGAATGTTGTGACAAGCACATGAAGTGTAAAAAAAAAAAAAAAATGATGAGCTGCATTTTTTAGAAAATTGATCAGAAGAGAACTGAATTCCATTAGGGTTCGGTCAACTTGATATTCTGCATCAGATACGCTAAAGTATGAAGTGCACAAAACCGATACGGACTAAAATTATCAGATATTCGTGATCAGTTTCTGCACTCGACTGATACCGACTGGCAACCTACTCGACTTCATTTGCCTTTAATCTTGTGATACCATATCAGTCTATTAAAAGTATTAGCCCAATTTAGCATAGTTTGCCGAGCTATTTGAGAATTCTTGGCATTTTTTTAAAATAAATATTTTATCTCCAGCAATTACTACCTTTCATCCAGTATAACAGGTTAAGGGCACATGTCACTGAACAATCAGGCCTCCTCTTATTCTAACCATACCATTGAAATCTTTCCTTTTCTCTTTACATTCATGCTGTCAAACCAAGAATATAAGCATATCGTCATGAGTACATTTTTCGTAGAAAATAAATTCTGATTTAGAATTATATTGCAATTAGACCAGCAATCAGTCTCGGCGCAAATGTGAAAACTGAGTAACTGGTGTCATTCTAAAGAGAAAAGAATCGGCAATGGCCGTACCAGGTACTAAAGTATTTAGATGTAATAAAATATCGGAATCAACCTATACTTGAGACAGCAAAACCAAGTATCAAACCAACAGAAGAATTATAATTTGAGGAACTCGTATCAAATTTCACTTAACTTTCATGCCGAAATATACCATACACATGCACTTAAACTGCCCAACCTACATACTGATATATTTGCCCGATATTTCATGTAGATACAACATTACAATATATTTAAACAATTTGGCTTATAATATTTTTGAATCATCTAGTTCGTATGGAATTAGAAGAACAAACGTTAATAGGTTTCGTTAAAAATTTTATTAAAAAATTTATAATTATAATATAACGGTCGTATGTCAAATTTCATCCGTTATCCGTTAAAATGATAACCTTGCACTGAAAAAAAAAAAAAAAAAAAGGTGCATCGAATGATAATAAAACTAAGAAGAGATTTTAAAGATGAAATAAAAACTCTGATGAAAATCGCGAGCACTTAAGAAACATCTGATTAAACTGATGGCACATAGACAAGGAAATCATTAAGTTATTGCATTAGAGTAGACTTCAAGACTGTCACAGGCAATGGTCATTAATAAGCTGTCACCACATTCTGTATCAGAGGAAGAAAAGCTATCAGAACAAGATAAAAGGAGTGGGTGGGTGATGTATTTTATCTCGTCCTATCGAGCACAATTACGACCAGTTTGAACCAGCAGCGGAAATTTATTTTATCTTATCATTATGTAATGTTACATCACAGTTGCATAATTTGGACAGAAACCGAAGAAAATGATACTCAGTCGCATTTTACTTTTTCAAATATTAAGTACACAAAGAAGAATTGTAATAATCTTTAAAAATATGGAATCGATACTTTGATAAATCTCCATATTTAGACATCCTCCAAAGAATTTTGGAATTATGCATGCCTGTTAGGATGTGCATGTGAAAAAGATTGACTTTAGAATGGTCGGATGAAATGTGGTACGGTTTTTATCATTAAATCTGAAGACCTAAATCAAATTTTGGACGAAATTCCTTGATTGTTTGTCATTCTGTTTATCCCTATGTATGTAAACGGGATAACCCAAAAATGCAACAAGAAAGATAAATAAAATTTCGAAGCAGCATTGACAGCCAAATTCTAGATACATGGCGAATTTTATGCCCAGTTGTTAAATGAGGAATACCAAGTAACTTTACTCTCTCCATTACACAATGAAGCTAAATGCAAAACATTTGTGCAAACGATGTGCAATTAAGGCGAGAAACAGTGCCGTAGCGAAGGGTAGGAAAAGAGGTATAGACACTCTGGTTAGGATAGGAGTCACGAAGATATTGCGTCTGAATATATTTTGCTTATATGATAGCAGAAGTCGGCGAATAAAACACACTGGACGAGATAAAAAATAAATACTATGCTCCGGGTATCATTCATGCTTGTTACGCCACTGAATACTCCCGATGTTTTTCATTTATTTTGTTTTATCACCCGGATACTATAAATATCTTCACTAACTCTTTGGTTACCAAATGAAATTCGGAAATTAATTTTTCTTTGGGGGAAAAAATCTCAATATCTGATTATTGCTTTTAGCAATAACTAAAAGATCTTCATAATCGAAACCACTTGACCAAAAGAGGTAAAAAGAACTTAATCTCTTATCTGCCTACAGTAGTATAATTCAGATTATCTTAATTGGAACAAGCAAATCAGTTCCCTAGTTCTGATGAGTAGGTGGTTCGGTTCATTCCAGAACACTCTGTTATTACTTCGCGACCGGTTCACAGTTTCGTATTTCCCCACCTTCAAAAAATATACTCGTCCACTTAAGCTCGCATGACAGCTTTCAACTCATCAGAGCCGAGAAATACGCATCACTGATAAATTCGCAATTATATTTTTTTCAACACAAAACATGAGGAATCGCATGTTTGAATTTTGTTATAAAAACGTTCACATTCGATCAGACTCTATATGGAGCGAGAGCGGGAACACCCTGGAAAAGAAAGTATGATGTAAAAATATTTCAAAATATTTTTTCATAGAATACTTTGATAAGTTTTACTCTAAAATAAACTGCTTCCTTGATATTATTAATATCCAGAATAGTAATATTATGAAACAAATAGTTACTTTTACAATTTTTTTAAGCCTTCAGATTTTTAAACAGAAAATGAATAAACGCTCATACTTGCTATTTTTTAAAAATAAGTTCAGTATAACAATTTCTCTATAATTATTTGCATAATTCACTAATTCTCCGTTAAAAAAATATAAAAATTATTGATATGCTTGGTAAAAAATGTGAATTCAGATTTATATATAACAAATACTGGTTTATCAAATTCCGTGCACTATTTTTTTTTTTTTTTTTTTTTTTCATTACGAAATACTCCAAGCTACACATTTTTGTTTCAAAACGAATTTTATTGAAATTTGTACTTTAACCTGGATGTTAACGAGTTAAACTGTAATCTTATATAATGTAAGCATGCATGCAAAAAATTATCAATAACTGAAATTATTTGCAGCAAGGTAAATTTAATTTTAACAGTTTAAAATTAAAGTTTATTTTAATCCTCTGGTTGATTGGCATCACAGACTGATTGCGCTTAATCTAGTGTTCAGAATGTAACAATGGATTCACCGCCAGTGAGTCAACATCGAAAGCGCCAGTTACTGTCAATCTAAACTCACCATCCGAATGATTTTAAAACCACTCGACTCCCCGCCAAATTGAATTTCTGTCTATCTGGAAGACAATAGTTTCACAATTCGAAAGGAGGAAGCTTTGACATATTAAGAGCGATCAGTGCGACAACGTTGCTCAACCGGTGTCGCGATAGAAACAGTGTTACTTCTAGAAAAAAGGAATGGAAAAATAAATAATAAACAAAACGATACAAGGTTCATTGGAGATTTCGAAATAGTGAATACGAAGAAAGCGGAAAATGTCTGCCCTTGTAAAGCAAGCCAAAATTCTGAAAAAAAAAAAAAAAAAAAGACTAGCCAACTATAAAAATGAGAAAGAAGTAGACCAACAATAATACCTCCTCTAGTTGCGGGGGGGGGGGGGAAGAAAGAAAAAAAGAGATCGATTATCGACAGTTAAGCTTCAGTAATGTTGAGTTTAAAAGGAAAAGGAAGCTGTCTAAAAGGGGAAAATAAATGTAATATTTGGGTCGACTGTAGGAAGAAAAAGCGTGTTCTAGAAGGGGTAAAGCTGGGATTTCTTTCCGCTTTAGAAGTGGCACGTAGACATTAGTCTTTTGGGTTTGATGTACAGCATCCAAGACAAGAACGTGACAATCCTTTCTTTAAATCACATTCCAATTGTCCAACACAAATAATTTCGAAATCTTTTCTTCCTATAAACGTTTAGTTATCATCCTAAAATCAGATGAGAAAAAAATTGGTTCATAAAGGATTTTAAAAGGAAGTTAAAAGTATTCTTTATAAAGATAACTCGATACCAATAGAAGTCGTAGCATAGCAACATTCCGAAGTTATGTAATATAGCATTGAAAAATGAGTTAGTTAAGCTTGCCTAAGTCTATCTCAGCGTATAGAGAGATATATGCGAGTTTTTATAGGAAACACTTGTCAAGAGAATCGCAACTTGGAAGAAAAACATGTAACAAATGCATTATAACAAAATAATTCATATTAAAATAAAAGCGTCCAAAAACATGGAAATATTTCAGTGTCGATGGTTTAATGAAATCTAATAAAATCGTCTGCCAATTTAGTTTTTTTTTTTTTAACGTAAATTTCTTCGTAACAAAAATATTTTTTTCAATTATTTCTTTGTGGAATAAGTTCCTCAATAGAATTTTATATCTTGAGACCTCTTCAGTTTCTTGTATATGAAATATACAAGAAGAAAATAACATAAAGAAAATTCTAACTTGAGATTTTGACAAATTTTCACATTTCGGGCTTCAGTAAATATGACGACTCATGCAGAAGCCCGAAATTCTTTCTTTAAATCATAATTCTTTCGAAAGCTTGTTGCAGTCTAAGAACAAAGAGAAATGGAAACAAAGGCAGAGAAAATGATACAGTGTGATATAAAATGTCATCCTAGGATTCATATATAGTGTTTTAGTGTGAATCTGAGAATTAAACAACTTCTGCATCAACTGTGCTTAAAAAAATTGGTCTAATTTGGAAAACCAGTTTCTTTAACTGGACCGATATCTCGACTTTAATGCATTATTTTTTAATCACTTTAAAATGTAACTCTTAATTAAGTCAATTACATTATTTTGAAAATAAAGAAACTAGAAAAAAACGATTAACTTTTTTTATAAAAATTATTTAAATTATTATAAAAATATTTCTTTAACTGCACCATTATATATGTATATAAATAAAAAGAAACATGCTGGTTTGTATAATGTATTTCAACTCTAATGCAATACATTATTGAATTAGCGCTGAAAATCGTCCCATATTCGTTTGGATGAGGTTATCTATATCTAAATCTATATACTTATAATAAAGCTCAATGTGTGTGTGTGTGTTGGCGCTCTACAGGCAAGACCATTCAACCTACAGATACCGAATTTGGCACGTGTATACCTTGAAGGCCGGGAATGTGCACCTGGGGGTTATTTTTTCGAATTTTTAATTAGAATTTTATTTATTTAAAAATTAAGCAAAATTCTGGCGTGTTTCAGCTATAACTGCCGAAAATATTACCGCACATAAAAGATTTTTAAACGAAGTTAAAGATCAAAAATTTATCTTTTAAATGATATCAATATTTTAACCTTAAAATTAAGTTTCTATTTTTAATTAATTTTTAAATAAATATTTTAACTATATTTTTCAACAATTTTTTTCGTACAAAATAAAATTTAAGCTGCAAGAGCACGTTTCGCATTCATGGGGGAAAATGAGCTTTTTTCAAAGTGTTGCCATCACATTGATTAAAGCTCCAATTAAAAATAAATGAAATCTTTTTGGAAATGAAATCTGCAAAAATATAATTTTCAGCACGTGTTTGTAGGAAATGAAACAAATATAAAATATTATTTTTTCTAAAAAATAAATTTAAGAAAAATAATTTTATGATCTTTACATTAATCCAATAAATCAGTTATATTTTAAGGCAAGTTTTGTTTAATATGAACAGGATATCCATTCAAATCAGGGCCACACAGCTCATTTGTAAATCTTTAGTTAGACACAGATCCGCTAAAATGGTCTAAATGGAAAATGATTATATTTTATGTAACTTGATTCAATAAATGCTCTAATAAATAACGAATTTTTGATTTTACATAAAGCTTCTGCTGTGGAAATCATTATTAAGAAAATGTTCTTGAAATACTAATATTTTAAATAAAAAGAGTTAATTTCCAATCAACTAAATCAATCACTTAAACTGACTGATTTATGAAAATTTGAATATCACTATTCAATAAAAAAAGGATTATTTTAGATTTTCCATCGATCGTTTCAAAGAAAATACGCCAATCAGCGCGCAGGTTTCTCAAACATTCAAAACTTCATAAATAAGTCTTAGTTGATCGTGGAAAATAGAAACATTCATTCATTTATTTAAAATTTGGTGTGTCCAGAATATTTCCCAGAATATGATACCTTACTGCATTAAATTTAGACTTCATAATTTTTGAAATATATTTATAGGCCGGAACAAAATATTACTATTGATTTCATTTCAATCCTTTTGAAAGCAAAACTAAAAACTGAATTTTATGCTGAATCTCAGAAATTTTTGTTGAATTATTCTTTGAGATATTACATAAATTATGAAAAATATTTTGTAGTTCACATAAGACTTAAATACCGAGCGATTCTGTTTGCAATACTCATATTCAATAATAATAATAATAAATAAATAACAATAAAGACGATAAATGAAATAAAACGCTTGGTTTTATTAAAAAATATCTTTATATTAATTGCAGTTTCATCATTTCCACTTTAAATTAAAGTTGAAGTTTTACCGAAAATGACAACAAATTAGCAAAATATATATAGTAAATTGAACGAAACGATCTAAACAACAGTATAAGTTTGGTTTGACTATCAAAATTTTAAGATTAAAAATGTTTTGTTTGAGAATCTATTAAGAGACCAGTTACTTAAAATATTTAATTGAAAATTGTAGCGAGCGGTAATACTGGCGAACCGGCTGGTCGCCAAAGGCGGCTAGTAAAGAATAAATTCACGAATGATTTTTTTTTCTCTTTTTTCTTCTTTCAAATATTATTGAATCAATTCATGCTGCATGCGGAATGTAAAATGACTAGCGCTGATTCAAATTTCGAATTTGTAATTACTTGTTTCATTCTCATTAATAAAATAAATCTAATTTGAATTGTATTAATATTGCTTTAATTATATTTGTTTTAAGATTATGCTAAGGGAGTTTACATATTTTTAACAAACTAATTTGTATTTTTAGAAGTTAATTAATCCCTTTGTGTACCAATATGTCAGTAAGCATTGTTAAAGTTATGCCATAAGCAGTCAGCAATTCACAGTCTGACTGATGTACATGCAATAATAAATACAAACTCGTTCCAGGAACTATAAGTATTGACATGGGACTGTGACCTCACAAGTTGGATTTATAGAAAAATAACATTTTAAAAAGAAATAATAAACTGCCGATAAAATAATAATTTTTTTTTTAAAAATTCCCCATTTAAGACCGTAGTATTCAAGAAAACAATTTAAATTCGTTCAGAAAACTATCTGCTTTCTCTCAGGGATTCACGGTCAAACCGTTGAGTAATAAGTCGTGAGGCTTTTGCGGCGTACAGCATTCGATAAATATTCGAAATGAAAGTAAACATTCTTTAGGTTAGGATGAAATGCTGTTTGCAGGAGAAAATCAACCAGAACTTGCAAAGAACATTACAGGAATAACATGTATCCACCCCCACCCCCTTTTTTTTGGATTAAAAAAAACATTAACATTTTTGTATTATCTTATACCCGAAGTAAAACAATATATATATCTTAATCCAATCACTTGTAAAGACATTCTTACAACTGAAAATGAAATTTTCAATAAATTTTAAACTATCCTTTAGTTCAGCAGATTGATTTGTATATTTTCACTGCTTTAAATGGTATAAGAAAGCGTTAGAGGATTTTTTTCTATTGCTTTATCATAATTTGACCGATTTTTTTCGTAATGATATAATAGAAGGAAAGGGATAATATTCTAATTAATCAATTTGTCTGGAGGAGGGGAGGTATAATATAAAAATTGACAAAATATAATTTTTCTAAAAATTAACAATTAGAAGTAGTGAAATTTCTAAATTTTACTCTTTTCTACCACAAATTTTTACTTCTTATTAAAACATCTGTAATTTACAGTGTGAAAAAAAGGTGAAAAGTTAAAGCGCGGTCTAAACCTTTTGAAACGCTCTGTAAAATCACTGAGTTGAGGCGAACACCCGAGGTAACGGTATTGTGTACGTTCAACGCTCAAACAACTATTCAGTAATGTTTAAAATATTAAATATAAATTTCAATTGCTTCACAAACTTAATATTTTTTTTTTTACAAAACCTTATTTGTCACACCCAAAATTTTTGCAATGTAGATCACAAGCTAATTTGTCGGTCTAAGCTTTCATGAAGTTAATTTTATGAGAATCAAAATCAAGAGATATAAAACTTTTCAATGTTAGATTCGTCAGCTCTAATTAAAAGCTTTCTTTTCTTTCTTTCCCTCCCTCTTCTACCCGGTATAATAGTTTATAATTTACAAAATATTGATGTAGTTTAATTTATCGTCATATGAGCTAACCTTAAATTTCTGAAAATTATGATACAAGAAGATTATCAGAAAATGATGCAAAATTCAGTGGATTATTTAGTACCAAAGCTTGAAAACAAACACTTTTTTTTTTTTTTGCTATTAATTAGACGATATTTTGCAGATACCAAGAAGTATAATTTTCAAGGAGTACAACAACTATATTCTAAACTGGAGCAACAGCACACAATTAGGACAGTCCAGAATTAAAAATCCATTTAAAAAAAGACGTACTGTAGTTTGAAGATTCGTTAAGGGAAACGTGCTCTCCCTAAACTAGATAAAGCACTGAAAAAAAAAAAAGCAGTTACGGCAGAACATTTTCTGTTACTGATTCGCTTAAGTTTCTGAATTTATAGTCTTGAAATGCAATAATTATAAATACACTAACAGTAATTAGTGCATTTCACATTTCAAATTGGAATTCAGTTCGCCTCCTCGGACCTCGAACCAGGTCTTTCCAGTACCTACATTATGCTGTCTAAGGATAATTTTTTCAACCTCTTTTTTTACTGTCACACTTATCTATTTTATACCAGAAGGATTACTTCAAAAGTGATGCTTCAAAATTTAATCGCCACGCTAAAACTTTTTCGGGATCAATTTGTTTTTATCTCTTCACTTCTTGAAAAGTCGTTTCTTAAAAACCGAGGAGGTCCGCTTTTAAAGTCTGTGACAGATTTACGGTTCGCTGCGATAAGATGTAACTGGACGGTAACTTTATGACGGTCTCTTGACCTAATTTTCGTGTTTTATCGCTCTGAAAAGGCTTTTAAAATGGATGGGGTCAGATCTAATGCTGCTAAACAAAGCCCTTAATTACTCGAAGACATTTAAAAGTTTTCTAAATGTTAAAGGATAAAAAGAAAAAAAAGAAAGAAAAACTTTTAAGAGGAGAGTTAAAAAAAATGATCTCACAGTAAGAATTTTTATGTCCTTCACGTAGGAACAATCCTTCACAGAAAAGATATGCTAATGTCCTTCGTATTTATGAGACACACTTGAACTTCGAAGTAATATATTCAAATGCTAGGTCAAATAGCTGGAGTTTATTAGCTTTAAAACAAAACTCTTTAATAGATCGAAGTGACATCTCTTCCAATGTTTTACAACTACAGTCGCTTAAATAAAAGATCTAAAACGAAATAACGCTATATAAAAAAAAAAAGACGCTAATTTGAGAATTAAATCTTAAACTTTTACAGAGCAGAAATGAAGATTTTCTAGAGGGAGAAAATAAAATTCAGTAGTTTGTTTCCAACTAAAATAATTTAAATGAATAAAAATCGAGTATATTCACGATCGTTATAGAGTAATTATACCGAAATAGATGAATTCTATTAAAGTACATATATAAATGCAATGCCATTTTTTTCGAAGCATTTCAGTAAACCTCTACAATGCGGAGGCGGAGAAATAAATATATTTCTTCTTTTCTTTTACGCGCCACTAAAAATTGAATGAATTTGAGAATCCAGTTCCAAAAATTATCAAATTAAGAGACATGTAACAACCTGAATATGCCTAATAAATTGAAATACCTATGATTACTTAGTAAATAATTATTCTTCAGCCTATGTGCAATTTTCAGAATTGCAAAATGTTTAAATTGAATGATTTATCGGTGTGCGAATACACCTAAGCACGAAATGAAAAAAATTTAGTTATGGGATCATAAACTTCATTTTATGTACATATTTTACGCTAGATTTTAACAAAGGCCAATGAGTTGAGATCTGCAATTCAGATTCATTAGAGGCTATTGCCAATATTTTCTTTTAAAATTATTTTTACTTAGTATATGGCAGTATACAGTTAGTGACCACTATCTGTTTCAATCCAATTTCAAAAATTAATTTTTATTTGAGTGTTCGTGAACATTATAGATAAAACTACAAGGAAACAAAACGTATGATGTACGTATTTGTATCTTTACGTGTTTATTTACATTTATTGTATACCAACCGCCTTTGGCGACCAGCCGGTTCGACAGTATTACCGCTCGCTACAATTTACAATTAAATACTTTAAGTAACTGGTCTCTTAATAGATTCTCAAACAAAACATTTTTAATCTTCAAATTTTGATAGTCATACCAAACTTATACTGTTGTTTAGATCGTTTCGTTCAATTTACTATATATATTTTGCTAATTTGTTGTCATTTCCGGTAAAACTTCAACTTTAATTTAAAGTGGAAATGATGAAATTGCAATTAATATAAAGATATTTTTTAATAAAACCAAGCATTTTATTTTATTTATCATCTTTACTGTTATTTATTATTATTATTATTGAATATGAATATTGCAAACAGAATCGCTCGGTATTTAAGTCTTATGTGAACTACAAAATATTTTTCATAATTTATGTAATATCTCAAAGAATAATTCAACAAAAATTTCTCAGATTCAGCATAAAATTCAGTTTTTAGTTTTGCTTTCAAAAGGATTGAAATGAAATCAATAATAAAATTTTGTTCCGGCCTATAAATATATTTCAAAAATTATGAAGTCTAAATTTAATGCAGTAAGGTATCATATTCTGAGAAATATTCTGGACACACCAAATTTTAAATAAATGAATGAATGTTTCTATTTTCCACGATCAACTAAGACTTATTTATGAAGTTTTGAATGTTAAAAATTTAGAAAAACTCAACATTTTCATCATCTTAGGCCAATTAATCTTGAGAAACCTGCGCGCTGATTGGCGTATTTTCTTTGAAACGATCGATGGAAAATCTAAAATTATCCTTTTTTTATTGAATAGTGATATTCAAATTTTCATAAATCAGTCAATTTAAGTGATTGATTTAGTTGATTGGAAATTAACTCTTTTTATTTAAAATATTAGTGTTTTAAGAATATTTTGTTAATCGTGATTTCCACAGCAAAAGCTTTATGTAAAATCAAAAATTCGTTATTTATTAGAGCATTTATTGAATCAAGTTACATAAAATATAATCATTTTCCATTTAGACTATTTTAGCAGATCTATGTCTTACTAAAGGTTTACAAATTAGCTGTGTGGCCCTCATTTGAATGAATATCCTGTTCATATTAAACAAAACTTGCCTTAAAATAAAACTGATTTATTGGATTAATAATATAGAGAGTGTAAAAGATCATAAAATAATTTCTCTTGAATTTATTTTTTAGAAAAAAATAATACTCTTTATTTGTTTCATTTCCTACAGACACGTGCTGAAAATTATATTTTTGCAGATTTCATTTCCAAAAAGATTTAATTAATTTTTAATTGGTGCTTTAATCCATGTGATGGCAACACTTTGAAAAAAGCTAATTTTTCCCCATGAATGCGAAACGTGCTCGGGTAGCTTAAATTTTATTTTTATTTTGTACTAAAAAAATTGTTGAAAAATAAAGTTAAAATATTTATTTAAAAATTCATTAAAAATAGAAATTTAATTTTAAGGTTAAAACATTGAAATCATTTAAAAGATATATATTTGATCTTTAATTTCGTGTAAAAATCTTTTTTGTGCGGTAATATTTTCGGAAGTTATAGCAGAAACACGCCAAAATTTCGATTAATTTTTAAAGAAATAAAATTCTAATTAAAAATTCGAAAAAATAACCCCCAGGTGCACATTCCCGGCCTCCAAGGTATACACGTGCCAAATTTGGTAGCTGTAGGTTGAATGGTCTTGCCTGTAGAGCGCCAACACACACACACACACACACACACACATTGAACTTTATTATAAGTATAGACTTATCAAGAGTACCATAAAGAATAATTTTAAAATAATTATTTCTTAAGCACTCTGGTAATGTTCTCATACATTTTCCGTCAGTTAATCTGTGGCAATCATATCTGAGATTTTGTTAACAACATAACTTCAATCAAATCCACTAAAGTGGCCCTACTTTAGTCTATAAAAACCAAAAGCTGATATTCTGAAGGAATATCTGTTACTTTTTCTTTTTCCCTCCGAGGAGATATTGAACCCAGAACACACGATTTTTAAAAAGGATATTCTAAAAGGCAAGTAAAAACGGACCTGCTTCAACAGCTGAAACAGCACGAGGCAGACAGACCCATAAATCCAACCTCAAACAAAATCTCAATTAAAAACTCGGCGAGTACATACAGATGAAAACCATTTCTTTGAATATTCTGCATACCGAAGAGTGGTTATTAGCACTCCAGTAAGAAGCAGATCCATCCGGGCGGTCTATTTATAAAATAACTTATGAAAAGTAACGACTGTATTTGTTCACTGTCACCCTGTCACGCACGAATCCATTCTCGGCACCTTGCCGTTCTCTGGGTGACTTAATGGCGCGCATGAATAATGTGAAAAGAAAACTGCACGATATCTCTAAACATGCTATTCGTATTCTTCAGCCAAAGTGTAAAAAAAAAAAAAAAAAAAAAAAAAAAAGCTGTATGGAAGATGAGCATTGAGATATATTGATAATTCCAAGACACATGAAGAATGAATGCCAGTTTTGCCATAATGAATTGAAAGAAAGATATAGAATTTAAATATAAGAACCGGAAGAAGTCTGCGAAGTTACAGGGGAAAAAAAATCGTTATTCATTTTTCTTCATTTTTATTATGCATATCTTCAAAATTAGGAGACAGACAAAATTAACAAGCAATGCAACAACTGACTATATGTAAGTGTGCAAAATGGCAATGTGAACAAATCAAAATAAACTGATGTTCAATTTTCTTCATTTTTTTATTCATGTTCATTTTTTTAAAGAAATTTATGGAAGAAAGAAAATTTACATTAGACAGGGATTAAAATAACGAACTATTATTACGTACATTAATAAAAAATTATATTTTGAAATTAAATGTTAAACGTTTACATCTTATTTTCTTAATCTATAATTATTTTTTTTTATTTAACAACAATTTTAATTAAGGTTACGATAAATGATATAAAATTGAGTATATTGAATATTTTAATAAATGGAAGGAGAAACGTAGAAATGAATCAAAGTCATATTATGAAAATTTTTCCTTAGACATGAATGGCATCGCGCAAATAAATCGGTGAAATAAAATGTTAAAAAGATTTTTAGAAATATAACAAGATTTTTTTATATATGTGTGTGTTATAGTATAGTAAAGAAAATCGAGCATGCCTTTAAGAAAAGTACCTATAAAGCTTTAGCGCAAATTTCAACAAATGTCAATAGTTTTGGCATAATTGCCACATGTCAAATTTCATAAATCTAACTTGTAATATTTCTGAGTTATGTTTGAATATTTACAGGCATAGATATAAATCCGAAAATGCGCATGTACTTGTTTTCACGTAAAATAGGTCTTAAACAAGTATACTCCAAAATATTGCATTGGAATTCTTTGATGATTACAAAACTTTCTATGCACACAATTTCTATATAAAAAAGCAGAAATCCATCTTACTATCTTTTAAGAGCAGCCAATTTCATGCTGAATTTTTTAAACTTCCGTTGGAGAAATCCTTGGACGAAACTTTCGACGAGAGGGTGGAGTATATCATGAATATGTGGATGAGAAATTGCCAAGAAAGGAAGTAGGTTCTCGCTTCTCTGATGGATATAGAAATGGCGTGGGGTTCAGTTATCTCCACTTTGGTGAAGGAGCATTTTCCGGTGAGAGAAACTGAACCCGTCGGTGATAGTCATTATGAATCTACTAATTATAATCATTTAATTATACTGGAAGCCTTAGTAAGTTAAAAGTAACTTCATTTCGGTTACATTGGATGAAAATTCGTGACTTCCATAAAAGAATTTTGACTGTTTTCCCTTCGGTTTCTATACTTCTATTAAAGGCAGATCATGTAAATAAAAATAAAGATAATGGAATAAAAATATTTTTTATATACTGAAAACGTTTACGAGTTTTTTTGCTGAAAAATTTAAATTCCCAGTACTGAAACATTATAACACGACTACTAGCCATAAAGAATGACAGAAACCTCTGCAGTCAGTAAAACAAGGTTGAAATTAGTGACAGCAAAATTTACAGACTTTTTGCATTAGGAGAAATTTAATAAAGTTTTTAAAGAAAAATCTGCATACAGGAAAATTACTGGCAATTCTTAAAACCATGGATACAAAATAAAAATTTTAAAAATATGACATTTAAATTCTTCTATACTATGGAGAGGTAGTATATGAAAATAAACTGCATACAGAACATAAATAATGTGAAAAAAATTTACACTTGTAAAACAAATCATAAATTATTTTTAATATTATGCATTTACGTTTCTACACAATATTATTGAAGCTGATATATGATTTTATAAATATTCTCGAAACCAAATGAATTTAATGAGACATATGCGAATCTGGCCAACTTCATCTGATAAAAACCTTATATTATCTTTATATTTTATCATTCATATAATTTGTAATTTTTTTAATTAATTTATTTAGGATTACTTGAATAATTTTTCGTAATTAGTACAATTATAAAATATGCCAGGCATAGCAGCGACCAGATCTTCGCCCGCCATATTAATAGCATTAGTTTAGCTATCTTAGTCAATTTTAATGAACTACATAACAAAACATTGTTTTAAATTATACTGACATTTTAACTTGTTAACAACGTTTGCAAAGTGACAAAATAAATTGGCATAAGCAGACCAATTGCTTTTGTAAATTATTTAAATTATATAGATAATTTCAAAAACGATCAACTTGTCACCAATTTTTGTAAAATAGGCTTATAAGAAACATGATTGAAAAACAATTTAGTCTCCTAATTGTGAAATAATTTTTGTACACGCTCATTCCGCCATAGGAAAGGTTTTCTCATATTCTACGCTTGGTACTTTAATAATTATTACAGCATAGTTCATAGTTCGAATATATTTCTCCCTTATATTTGGTCTTGTAAATACTCCAGTTTCTTTTTAACAATAGTATTATTATAATTAGGCTAAAGGCTGATTATTAAATTACTCAGTGCTGTCAACTCGGTGGCCGTGATTCAACTAATAAGTACCAAAAAAAAAACACAAAGTAGTTATCGGAATATTTCAACAAATTACCAGAAAAAAAAAAACGGAATAAAATTAACAATAACGACCGAAGGCGAAAATTCACAAATTTTATTGCAGTCCTGGATTAAAACAGTATTTCAAAAAGAAAATGCAAATATCCACTAAAAGGATTTATTTATATAAAAGCACACGAAGAAAAAGATATACGATTTTTGGACATTGGTAAGTAAAGGCGTTTTCATGTTTCATTTATAAAGCGCACACTCAAACTAGGTTGTTAAGAAACAGAAAAGAAAAAAAGGCACGAAGAGAAAAAGGTGATAGCGCGATTTTAATGAGCCTTAACCTGATTTGCGTTAAAATCTTCGCAACAAGAGAAACAATAAAATCTGAAAATCAATAAACATATCAAATGAAAGTGATTCGACACTGTTCTACAAATGCAAAACATGAAAAAAAAGGCTTAAAAACAATGGATGAGATAAGTACGGGCTATTTATTTGGTTCTTATCTCGTTAGTTTGAAACAAAAATCAATCGGTTTGTCCATGAAATACATATAAAGAGGGATGCTCAAAATTATCCGATTACCGATTTCTTGACAGGGAAACAAATAATTCAAACCTAACAGAAGATCTTGTCATAGAAACTTTTGAAATAAATAAATAATATGTTAAATGATTATATAATATCGCATGGATATGTCATATAATAATCCACCTACATATAATATTAAGGGGAGTTTAAAAGTATCGCCTCCCGTTTGACGTCATTACCGGATGAGAAATTCCAACTTCTGTTTTGGTGTCTAGCAATTGAGGCCATTTTTTTAACGTTTAAATTGACTGATTTATCGATGAGCAAATAAAGCTAAACAAGAATAAAAAAAATAATTATGGGATCGTAAACTTTACGTATTATTAACATTCTTTACATTGGATTGTAGCAAAGGTTAATAAGCCGAGGTCTACAAAAATTTTTTATAAATATGTTGATTTATAATACTCTCAAGTCGTTTGGAGGTTATTGATAATATTTTTTAGCATTATTTTTATTCTGTGTTTGGCATTGCGATTTTAGCTGTTAGTGGATCTCTATTTCTTTCAAACCGATTTGGTGATTAGTTTTGATTTGAGTGTTCGTAAACATTATGGATGAAGAAGATCCAATTGCAAAGCAACAAAACTTTTAATGTTACTATACATTTACATCTAAAATGTATTACAACTACTATTTTTCTGTTTTCATTTTTTTTTTTGATATTTTCTTTCGTTAGTTAATCTAACGCAATCTAATCCGATATATAGCCAACAAAACAATAGCCTGTCTAGACGGGCACATCTTCAAGTATGTCAATATTTATGATAAAATATCCTTCAGTTCTCGTCATCTAGAGATAATACTCTCAGATAAGAAAACAGAATTTCAATATCAAAATTTATTTTACAAATAAACACAAATCTGACATAAAAGACAAAATTAATTAATAGCAGAAATATTGCCCTGCCGATTTTTCGCATATTTACACAATCTATAAGCATTCTGTACCTAGTTTTATCGTACAAAAAAAAAAAAAAGGAATCAAGTATAAATCTTAGTTTTCATTAGTTTGATCATTCTGATCCAAAATTTGACAAACATATGAAATTTTAAACTCAAACCCCCCTACTCATTTATCAGCATGTTTTTTTTTTCAGTTATCGGATTTAAATATACTCTTTTACACATAACCGATAACAGACAATGCACGTATTCTGATCATATGCTCTATTTTATCCACCTAGATTATCATGTTCATACATATGGACAAACAAAAAAAAGACTATCCTGTGGTGAAAGGAGAAAGACAGCTAATTTGAATGTGAAAAATAGAAAGCTAATCCTTGCTTGCAATCAAATTGCAAATCATTCATATTCATGATTTCTAAATTCACACATTCACATTCCTAAATTCACATCAATTTAACGAAAGGTCACAAAAAATAATGAAATGAATATATACAAATACTGATGTACTTTCACTAAAAAAAAATATCCTCTATCTTCCTTTACTATATATAATAGTGATATCTAGTCCGGCAATGAATGGGGAGCATTATAAGCGGAACAATACAGATACGGTATGCTGGTGCCCAAAAACCTTGGGAACCAATGAATTATCTTTTACTGACATTTTGTAATACTCGTTATAAATAGCATAATTCTCAGCAAAATTTTGTATATTATGCAATAAACAAGTAATATATACATAACGAATCTTCACTAAATCGGTGCTTGCATTAATCAGGCAGTTTTCAACCGAATTACTCAGAGGGAACTGGTTTTCTTAACTATTCCTTTTACCTAATAAAAAAAATCTTTTTTTCCCCCAAATCAATCTGATAAAAATGTTAACAATTCTTAATCCAGCAAAAGATTTCTCTCTCTTGATAAGTGTAAACTAATGAAGCGTACTTCCGAATTAGGAAACAATTTTAAATGAGGATTTTCATGTATTTCTGAATGGTTAGCGGGAATTCGTAGATCGGAATCAGGTTAGATCTCAACAACTTCCATTTATATAACAAATATTATGCATCTATGTTAATGTAAAATATCTTAGAAAAAATTAATTTCCTAGAAGATTTATTTTTACGGTCCCTACCAAGCGATTTTCAGATCATACCAAAATAATGGGTTTACTTGGCGATTAGAAGATCATGCAAAATTCGCCAAGTTCCATTATATATATAAAAAAGCCAAAATTTTGCCAATATGACTGCATTTCTCCGGTTCAGGACAGAACATCAAAGCTCTATAAAGAACCGATGACAGCTTCGTACCACGAGGCGAGAGCTCGTATAAAACAACAGTTGTAGTTGCATTTCTGGGTGTATTTGGCAATTTTTATTTTACGTCAAGATCCTCAAGTTCCACATAAGAGGTCAAGATTTCGCCAAGATGTTCGGATTTATGTACTTGATAAATATCAGACTACGCCAAGATCTCTAAAATAAGGGTTTATTTAGTGATTTTTAAGATTATGTTGATATTTCGGTTAGCGATAGTTTACATTTTTGAGTGATATATCGTTGGACTGTAAAAATAGATCAGAGCTATAGGTCTCTTCAAAACTTTTTTGCATAATCTCTAATCAAGGTGTTTTATTTTTCTCACATAAAATTGTGAATCTTAGGTAATCTATAATCCACGAATGTACTGCATGGCACTGACAAGCAATAGTTAGGAAATATTGATATTTGACATGAATTTTGTATTTTTCCTAAATCTATATTCACTATTGCACTTAGTATTTCCAAAATGTATTGAAAAAAGTCGATTTTTTTTTAATACGTATAATAAGCCATGTTATTATCCCTACAAATTTTACAAAAATAAATATGTTAATAATATTACATATTTGGCTCGTAAATGTGTAAACCAAACATACAAAATTTCACTCTGAATTTTCTCCCTCTTCAGCGCCTCTACCGCACTTTCCGTATCAGCGCTGAAAAGGAATGTGATTGAGTGAAAATTAAGGAACCAATAGCGAGGTGACAAAGCGGTTTAATTTGATTTTATTGGTACAGTAGGTATTACACTGACCACACTAAATCAGATTACATAAAAACTGCATGAAAATGAAAACGTAACATACAACGCCATGGTAATTCGAGGCAAGAAACTTCCAATGAAAACTGAATAATAATTAAATTAAAGAGAAAAACCCTATGAATTTTAAAAGAGGAAATTGATGAATATGAGATAGCAGTGAGGAGAGATAAAGACATGTGATTATTTTAACATTTTTTTTTTTACATTATATCCAAAATCGGTAAAAAACTGAAATATTGCGTCGAAAAGTGATCCATTCGAGACTGCATGCTTTTGATTCTATAACCTTAACGTTCATTCCAAAAATAGCGACATCAAAAATGGAATTGACTTTCATCTGAAATTTTTCGACAGAAAAGAAACTGAAACACACAAGTAGGCAGAACCTGAGCAAATCTTCTTACTCAAGTACTGCTTCACATGAATACAACCACTATTATTTATTTTCTGGTCAGAAAACTCGGAAAAATTTTTCAGCTTTTAAAGAGGTCATTTGGGGAAAATGTTTAAGAAGCCCTGACCAGATGTCAAGGATTAACAGGAATACTTTCGAGTCTTATTAGTAAATAGTTCATATTTAAAAAGATCAATTATATTTATTTCAAAAAATCATACACAAAAGCTCATTTATATAAAAGTAAAATAAAAGGTTCATTTTTGTTATACATTTAAAGGATTAGATTTCCAAAACTTTAAAATATTTTCGACTCATTTTAACTATAATGAATAAGTGTCCCGAATTAAATGTACCAAATCTCACCCCTCCTTCCCAATGCTCTTATTAAAAATAAAAATCCCTTCAAATAACTCAATAATAATAATAGACAACATTTCTGCATGTTAGCTTTTAACCAAAGTTTTTCTATACAAAAAAAAAAAAAAGCCACATTTTCTATACAAAGGATAGCCATATTTTGATTTATCTGGATTTTGAATTAGTTTAATGGGAAAATAGTAAAAAAGTAAGAGATCTTAACTATGCTTTTCTCTCTTTTATTGCTCTTATTTTGAATTTTACAATCATTAATTACTTAACAGTTTTTTTAAATTACCAATTCACATCGTTTTTATTATTATTTTGTTTATTATTCTTTCCTTTAACCCCTACTCAGCGCAGACTTCGTTGTCCGGTTCTACTGCTTCTGGGACTGAAGTTCAGAAAATCTGGCAACTTTATAAGATAGATGATAGCAATGCAGATCGGAAGATGCAAGAACTCAACCTCAAAGTGTACCCAGCGATTCTTCTTGGAAATCATTTTCCGTGTCCTTCCCTCTCTTAACCCTATCCCTCCGGGTGACCTTGACCAAGGACTGGATCTCACCTTCGCGGGCGCGTAGGCAGGCGCGCGGGGAACTCCTCTCGCAGAAAAGCGGTCCGGGCTGGTTGGTCAGAATAAATTGGGTTCGCCAACGCATTATGAGAAGCGAAATAAAGGATGACAACCGAAAGAAGTCCGTTGACCTTGCAGAAAGGACGAAGACCTTGGAGCGTCTGATGGACGGCCGATACCACTTTTGTTTCAGCATCAAAGATTCACGGGACTCGATAACTATCTGACTGCTAAGGTGATTTGCACCGATAGGGTCGCTGAGCATTCGTTAAGACACAGTTTCATTATTTAGATTAAAGCATCTCGACTAAGTATTCATTTCATTCGTCGAGCTTTCCAAATTATTTTATATATTAATATGAAAAATACACAAATAATTCGAACATCCTATCCGTTCACATATTCATATGTAAGAAAACAGATATGTTTTAAGCCCTCGAATCTGAATTTTATTAATGCATATAGTTAAAATTCACAATTTTGTTTTTTTTTATATATAAATTTAAAAACTGCATTGAATTCTGTAGTGATATAATTGATGTACTATAAACATATACATTTGAAGAAAATTAAAAAAAAATTAACAAGAAAATGTTATGGAATAATTATTTTAAAAACCATAATACAGCGAACTCATTTCCCTTGAAACTATATTCTTATATTAATTGTATTCTTATTTCATAAATCGTTCAAATTATTATAAAAGTATAAATCAAAAAAGAAATTAAAAAAATGCTGGTCCTAAAATAACTTGATTTTTCTAATGAATAAGAATGTGCAATGCTTATAGCATAATTTACGATCTAGAATATTAAAGTAGCGAATATGAAAAAAAAATGCAAAAACTTCGCACAGCTATAATGTTACAGAAAAGGTTTGCAGCGCATCGCAATATTCATACATTTTCTGCCAACATATTCAATCGATTCACGGGTTTCTTTACCAAAAAAGTCATCGGGAAATAAATATATTCACAATTATTACTCAAAGAATTATTTATCATCATTATTTACAAATTTTATTTCGTTAAAGTGACGTATTCTTGAATCACTATGTGAAAATTTTATTAGAAAGGTACATTTTAAACTTTTTAGAATTATATCTAACAAGGATTTCTAATTTTATATTCAGAAAATTTTTAAAATATGTACAATGATCCTATAAGGTCAAAATAAATAGACAGTTCAATCTGTCTCCTAATAACTGTTTTTCTTTGCACCTATTTACATACTTTAAGATTCTACAGCTCAATCACATTTGAACACAATCTTAATAATAATAATAATTTCAATGTTTTAAATCTATTTTTATTCTATACAAATCATTTCAATATTTTTTATTCTGCCTAATTTCAGGTAATTGTTTCCAATGCAAAGCTTTTTTGATAGCGAATTATAAATCAATACCAACTTCTCATTATTTAGAATTTCGTTCATGGTATAAAAGATGATCTTTTTAGCACAAATATCAAACAACATATGCACTTTCATTTAAAATCTTTATATAAATCAATAACTGCGTAAATTAAAAATTAGTTTGTAAATTAAGAGAATATAAAAATTATGTTATCGTAAAATCAATTTTTCAATAGCTGGTTTTCTGTAGTTATGTTTAAGAAACAGTCAAAAATTGTTTCGATTTCTCATGAATTAATTGAAACTTGCAGAAAAGACGAATTCGGTATTAAATTCTTAAATAAAATTTAACACGAAGAAATGTCATTAATATCGATAATAACCTTATAAAAACACTTTTTAAACATGGATTTATTAATGAGATGAAATATAATTTTAACTAGAAATAACATGGGTAGAAAATAATTTTAATTACTTCTAACTTTTTAGTTTCTTATTTATAATTCATTCTGATGAATATTATAAACTCTGGCAATCAAATTTTTATCAAGTTCATTATCAGGTGATAACACCACGGAATCTAAATTAAATTAAATAAATAAATAGATAAAAATAATTAAGTTCTAAAAATAATAAAACGGCTTATAATAACTCAGAACATACTAGCATGCAATATTTCAAAACGCCTGCACATTAGGAAATGAATAAAAAAATTACATCTTTTTATAAACATCAAACCAAATATAATTGTCCACTGTCGTCTGTAAACACTGGGCAGTGTTAAATATATATCTGTCCTTTGTGGCTGCGAAATCCCAAATTCTGTTTTGGCGTCTAGCAACCAAAGAAGTTTTTTTTCTATGCTTAAAGAGATTATTTATTAGATTGTAAATAATCGTAAACATGAATAAATAGCAAAGCTCAATGAGCTGGGGTCTGCAATTATTATTTTTTATTGATTCATTATATTCTCACATTCATTATATTATAAATCATTAAAAATTATTGCTAATATTTTCTTACATCATTTCTTTTTAATTCGGCATTACATTTTTTCTCTTAGTCTGAGTAATTCGCCATTTGTTTCAATCTGATTTTAATGATGAGCTTTGATTTGAGAGTTCGCGAACAACATGGTTATAAAAGATTTCATTACAAGGAAATAAAACTTAATGCAACTATACATTTACATCTAAAATGAACTGTAAAAATATCTTTATTTATTTCTTAAGCACTCAGGCCAATATGACGGTATTTCCTACGATAAGTTTTGGTAGTTAACCTGTGATAATCATATTTAAGATATTATTAACAGGATAAGCGTTCATCAAAACCGGCCATCTTAATCTAGTCAAATTAAAGTGTATAAAATGAGATATATAGTCAAGCTTTAGAAATCAGCAGTACAAAATGGCTCTAAGAGGAAAATTTTCTTTCATTTTCGACAAAAGTGGAAACAGCTGAACAGCTGAGACAGAAAATTTAAAAGAGTCTAGCAACCAAGTTTTTATATATGAAGATGAGCTTCTTCATATATAAAAATGAAAAATTTCCGAACAACCTAAAACACAGTTTTAAACTATAAGCTTTGAAACTCACATGGAGCTTAAAATAAAACATTCATTGATAATTTCCCTAGAAAATAGACACTAAAAACTATCAAACCACATACCATTTCTTTAACATTTAATTTTAGTAACTTTTAAATATTCTGGTGCGATACTAGTAATTAGTGTTAGGCGGTACTGTGTTAATATGATACTTAGTTTTAGGTACGCAAAAGTATCAGGTACACTACGCTGGTAAAGACTAAGAGTATCTCGACTGATACCATTCGATACAGCTTAATTCACTGTCCTGCCTAGGCGACGCTGTAAACTCGTGTTAATCCCCCCCTTTTTTAAAACTATGCATACATTTCATCCCCAGCCATTGGTGCACTTTATCTCATGCAATCATGCGCATACAACTAAAAAATTCTCATCTTCTATATTAACTATATCAGCAAAGCCTTTCCTTCCCTCTTTTTACCAAGTCGCAAACCACTGTTAAGACTAAAGCCACTGGCGCCATTAATTATCTCTTCTGAAGAAGCGAAATTCCCAATTTGGAATCATCTTTGTCTCAGCATCAGCTACCAAGTAGGAGAAAGATACTCACCGAGTACTCGATTTCACTCATGCGGGAAAAGAATCAGTTATTGGTTTTATCAAGAACAATAAAGTCTCAATATATGCCTTTATCACATACAGCAAAACTAGTTATCAATACAACTATACTACAGATGTTAAATTAATAGAATCTTTAAAAATATCGAGTTGGCACCCGAAGAGACCTTCTTCTCCGCCGTCCCCTTCCCCCCTTTTAATTTCATGATAGTTCGAAAAAGAATGTTGATAAATGGATGGAAAGAATACAAATGATGAGATATTTCCAATAAAGTTTCATAAATTCAAATTACAAAAATATTCGAAGGTCGAGTAAAAAATTAGCTTTCAGGTCCATACTTCTGAACTACTGCAGAAGCATCTGAGAATTGTTCATACAGAAGAGGTGACAATTCATTTAATATGAAATATCTTTCGGTATATGTGACTAAAATTTCAATCCACTATCATTTCCATTCTCTTTCAGATAGATGATCCCTCTAAAAAAATAAGACAAGATTTTCATCCTCTTTACAGCAATACTCACTTGTTCAAATCCGATCTAAGCAACTTGAATGATCTGCATTTACGAAGATTTGAAAATATTTCCCAGAAATTGCGTCATCAGAACCAAGGCAGATCGTATAAGGTTTTAGTTTTTTAGTTTTAGTTTTAGTTATATTAACGTCCCGTTTAAAGCAACACTAGGGCTATTTTGGGACGGACCTCGTCATTTTGAACCGCGGTCAGATGACGAGGACGACACCTGAGCTGGCACCCTCTTCTCCACACCACACCACACCAGCGGGAGGACGTTTGGTCAGGACAGATTTAACGTGCAACAGACCCCCTTACACGACGGTTCTTCGGTGGAATCGGGTCTCGAACCTGAAACCCTCCGGTTCCGAAGCCGAGACCTTACCACCAGGCGAATCAGCCTAACACATTGCTTCTCTTCTCCCCCAACATGAACCTATCATGGATTAAGAGTTAGAATTTGAAATAGGTTTCAATCTTTGACTTAATTCAAAACATTTACAAGCGCTTATGTGAATTCGATGCGTTTTACTTCGTCTATAAAGAAAAGTAAAAAAAACGCATGTATTTAAAAAAATGTCATAACTAAAAAAATCTTTCTTTTCTCTTTTTCATCCTTTTCTGTTAGAAAGTATCTATCACAAAAGTAGTAAAATCGCTGCAAAAAAAAAAAAAAAAAAAAAAAAAAAAAAATGCCTAATGCTCCCCTCCCCCCACCATTATAAACCTATCATATAGTAAAAATTTCAAAAACTACAACTAGCATTTTGCAAAGGCTTCCATCCCTGATTTGGGATCCAAAATATTTGATGTGTTTATGTCGACTTAATGCATTTTGTTTCAGCTATGAAGAGGAAAATATTTTCAAAACATAAAATTTTCTTTTCTCTTTTTGCTATTACTCACATTTTCCCCGTGTTCTTACCATATGTTCAGTAAAGTACGCGCTTGAGAGGGACAGAGAAGGAGTTGTTTTTAATAGAATTTAACGCCCGAAAACAGAAAAAAAAAAAAAAAAAAAAAAAAAAAAAAACGTATATCATCTGTAGGCCACTAAATTAAGCTAGTTGACAGTTTGACAATGGGAACAAATGCCAACAAGCTGAAATTCAAAAAAGGAA
>JAPMOR010102965.1:30200-56774 GCA_026543865.1 Argiope aurantia
TTTTTGAGTCATCGAATTCACACACATGGAAGGACACACGCACATACATATATTTTAAAAAATGCATAATTACCTTTAAAAAAAGCGGGAACAGAGGGGTTTAAAACGGCTTAAATTTTTTTTGATTACAATTGAATAATTCACCTGCTAAGAAATACTAAACAAAAGCAAAGTATAATGCGACATTACAATGATTACTGAATGCAAAAGACGATCATTTGAATTGGATGCGAATTTTGGATTGTCCTCTCAATTATGGGAGGGGGAGATAAAAATTATCATCCTTAATACTAAGAGTGATTTAGATATACGATGATTAACTTTAAAAGTCCTATAGGGGTACAAGTGGATAATATGGGCCATTTAAAGAAAATTTATATTAAGCGTTGGGAACTTATTTGAAATGCTGAAATGTTATTTTTTGCGTTGGAAATGCTACTTTAAAAATGAATTTTAATAAAAAAAAATTTAGTGTTTTTCACGAAAAGTTTTCACAGGAAAAAATAAAAAATAACTCCCTTACATCTATTTTTTTTTTTTTTTTTTTGAAATTTCAGAAAACATATATAAATCACAACTTTTGTAACTTTTTCAAGAGTCAATAAACTTAACAATATTTTTAAAATCAGTTATTAGAAACGGCTATATATTAGTTGCTGTAACTATTTTAAATTTGTAAGTTTAAAAAAAAAGATACAGTCTGCACCTATCCTTTCACCCTCTCCTTTATCTATTGCTTACTATATAAAACAAAAGCATGCGAAAAATATCGTTACCTATCATTCCAAAATGTTATATAATGAAACATAATCATACATCATTTTAAACCAGTAACGCATTTCTTTCAGTTATGTTTAATATCACTTGTATATAATAAAATAACAACATACAAATAAAATGAAATCCAATGTTTAATGTTCAAAAAAACAATCATTAAATTACTTCAGGTGCAACATATTTTGAACACAAAACAACAATTAATTAAAAAAAATTTTAAAATGAGCCCAAACAGCGGAGATCGGTCATCCAATAGGATAACTGGACCGCAGTGGCCATGGAATCGAAAAACCATACTTTCGATACCATTAAGTTTCGTCGGTTATTAAGCTAGATGCATTTAAAATCTGTCTTTGTGGTTGAAATGATTTCACATTTGTGTGGCGTAGAAATTTGGAGAGAGAGGTACCAGCTAAGATGTCATTCGACTATAGTTAAAATTGACAGACGTCACAAATTAATTTTTCCGCAGTTTCAACATTAGCCTTTAATGTTACTAAATCAGTAAAATTATAACACAGCCTACTAGTTTTATTGCGGTTGACGGCGCATTATATAATGTTTAACTATCAAGATGATGAGTTATATTCATTGCTCAGAAGTATAATATAATAAAAGAACTAGGCTAAATTCTCCAGTTAAAGAAGAGTGATAAAGTTTTATGATTGCTTCTTGAAGAAGGCACGTTACACATCGTCAAGTGGAAAACACAAACAGTCATTAAAATCTATTAAACTGGACGAGAAATACTAAGCTATACAAGATGACAGTGAAGCCCTTATTTCTAACTGTTGATACTCCGTCAAGGTCATCAACAAAATCAATTCAGTTCTTGAAGTATCCAGAAACGAATCACATTGTCCATAGACAATATCTGCGGAAACTATCGAACCCATAAATCCACAGCAAATAGGAAACACTTCTTATAATGCGCATGTGAACAAATACTGATTCACTAATGTCACCAACGACACGCATTTATCGTTGTCACTCAACTCTACCCTACCACTCGCAGTTGGACACGCGCTCTAAAGAAATAATACACGTGTTTCAAGTCGAGCGTTCTATTTCTATGGTCGAACAGTCAGTCGCAGAGCACCGCGGGAAAAAAAAGAAATGATCGTTCCACTCTCATAACGAAGCGAATTTCATTTTCGAGGAAAATTTTTAGGGAAAAGGGAATATTCGAAGATTTAAGTCTACATAAGAAAAAGATGGATAATTTGCGGTCGTAAAATGTGAGAACATTTTCTGCGGAAACTTGAAAAAAAAAAAAATGCTTAACCGTAAAAAATTGTGTCATGCACTTTCAAGAGAGGTGGCAAAATGCTGAAAGTAACTGTTTTAAAAAACATAATAAAATAAGAGAAATATTGTTTTTAGAAAATATTCTTCCATATAACAGCAAAAATTATTTGTTGTATTACACTTTCAGCCCTCGCTGATTGATAGGATAATTTGTTGAAGCATCAAAGAATAGAAAGAAAGCTTTTTTTTTTCTAATTTAAATTAATACGTTCCGTAATCTGAACTGCTTGGATTACAAGCTTGAATTATTGCACATTTTTCTGGTACTTATTTTATTTACTAACTGCAAAAGTGAAAATAGTGGGAAATTTATAATAAATTACGGAAAAGGAAAGAAAAAAAAATTAAATGCAGATTTATCTTAAATTATTAAATTGTTTCTGCGCAGGAGAAATATAATTATTCCTAACGTATATTAAAAGCAGATCCTAAATCAAAAGTCTGAGAAAACAATTGCCGAAAGCTTTAAACTTTCTAGAAAAGTCAATAAACGTATAAAAGCAATCGAATATTTTGTGCATAATGATTTATAACATGATCCAGAAGAAATGATTTAAAAACAATTTGTTTTCATTTGATAGATAAGTAATAATTTAAATGAATGTTTGTTATACAGATAGAGACAAAAGGCATAAGAATAGAAAAATTTAAAATTTTTCACTTAAAAGATGTTAGAAATATTTCTCAGCCCTATATATATTTCAGTTTTTTCCATTCCGCTTAAATTGTCATTCTGGCACTGACCACACTGCTATTTGCTAGTTACAGTTGTGGATTTAATATTGAAATGAGTAGTACACTCATTCAAAAATTTAGCGAGACGAATCGTCACATCTTTCTAGTTCGCCATTTCCTTTCCTGTACTCCAACAGCTAAACCCAGGCGCACAAACTTTGATCTTAAACTCATGAAGTTGAAACATATATTTTTCATGATAGAATATATAAGGGGGATTCTTAAAATATGGTATAAAATTTAAAAGAGCTGATAATATATGGAATAATATTTTATTATTGGCGCCTTTCTGAATTAGAAAAGTGGATGAATTTTTTTTTCTCATCAATATTTGTTAGTATCGCCGTGCAGTGCAGTAGTAAATATAAGTAACGATCGAGCCATAACATATTTCATTCCTCCGTATCATTAATGATTTGGCGACAAACGGTGATTAGTATTAATTATTTTACTCCCTCATCAAATATTTTGCCATCACGGTGATCCCTATGATTGGCATCCGAGGTTCTATATCCGACATAAATACCGGCGCCTTTGCAATTTCATTTAGAAATTCATTGAGCATTTTGTAAGAAGAAAAAGTGTATGACATTTTATTACAGGTCAGATGCCAAGTCCTAAGTCTGCGTATTTCTATGCCTTCATGTAAATTGTCTCCTTTTATATAAAAAAATTATCTCTTTAGGCATATTCAAGAATCGTTAGCGAGGCTGGCACTCAATACAGATTCTTTTCTCCGAATATCAAAGCGACTTCTGACGCGTTCGATCTGCACTGATTTCTGCGGAAAAAAGATTCGAAATCGCGATGGAAAATCTGTGTTCCGCTGTAGTGAGTACGTGAGTGCTTTGCTTATCCAACTGATTTTACTGCCAAACCGAGTTCGTAAATCCATGGCTTTATTATTCTCCTTCGCGCCCGGAAAGGAGATGTTCATTAATTTGACTCGCCCCTTTTGACAAGTGCTTGCCCGTTTTCTCTGTAACCTACGGTGCACTGACATTCAAATGATAATTGGCAGATGTGACACTGTTTTCTGCGGATGTGCCGCTCAAAGGATCATTCATCGTCCTTCGACAGCTGTCAGAGAGGATTATACACGAGCGAGGGCTTCATCTGAATTAAAAGATACGCGCTTATTTTTCTCCAGATATGTTCCTTTAATCGTCGAATGTTGTAACGTTTACAGGTGAAGATGTAATACCGAAAGATCTGGTCGCAGCTATTTTTTTTTTGTAAGCATGTTTAAATTGCTAGAATATTTCAATGAGTTTCGTTTTGGCTGATCAAAAAGCAGCTCACATTTTGAGAGAAATTATTTTGAAAGGAATAATGGCAAATTGGAAAGAAAAAAAATGTGGCACATAGACGTCTTGTTGAATCAACGAACACATTCTTGGTTTACCAAAAAGATATTTTTGGATTTATTGTGTTTACACATTAATGAATATATATATAATTCAAAGTTGCAAATATAACAGACAAACTGAATTCTGCACAGTTCTTGAAATGAAATTATCGAGTTAAGTCAGAACTACCAGCAGAAAAGTAATTTACTGAAGCATATTCCCGATTTTCTTCACACAACCTATTTTTTGGGAGAAAAGCTCAATTTTTAAACACTGTAACAATAGAAGGAACTGAATGTGAATATCACTAATTAACTGAACTTAATCACTATAGATGTATTGCTATACAATTTTAATTTTTTTTTTAATTTATGGAAGATGTAAGATAAAAAAATTTGTCTGACCATCTGGCATCATTGGAAATATAATTTTGTAGTAGTCTCCTTCTTCCTTTGATAGTAATATGACTGACGGCGAAGTTATAGCTTTAAAATTGAAAACTACGAAATCAAGAAACGGCAACAGTAATGGTCAAGTGATTTTGAAAAATTTCATGAATACGCTAAGGCATGTTTATCTACGCTATGCAGGAATGTTTTGTTGCACAATATACACAAATATACATTTGCCTTATAACAATACTTTTCATTATTTTAATTACTGAATTCATATAGTCACATGTATTGCAATGGTTTTAAATACATTTTTGTGCGGAGCCTATCGCTGCTATTTGATTAGTTTTAAAATTAAAAAAATAAAGGGTAAATCAAGCCTAAACTTTATATGTAACAATATTTTGGACTATAAGTTCGAATTTGCTTTATTATTTTTTTATTTTTATTTATTTTTACTTTATTATTTTTTTATTTATTTATTTTGTAATTTACATTACACGCGTATCATACATATTCATTTACAAAAGTCAAAAAAAAAATTTTTTTTTTGGAAGAATGGTGAAATTTGCAACTAATTAGAATAATGCTATTTTCCAATTAGTTAAAAAGAAAGCGAGGCTTTTAAATTTAAAACCCGATTTATAATAAATTTTGTCAAAGATGAGCGTTGAATAATTTAGAACATTCATTGAAAATAATTATTTTGTTTTAATCGGTAACTTATGAAAAATAAATAAAAAATATATGCTTAAGGTATTATTAGGACTCAATTATTTTTAGAAGATTTGCTAAGACCTTTTCGAAGATTTTAAAATCTTGACTTCTATGTTAGAAGATTCTAGGAAATAAAACATCATCATTTTTATAACTAATAATATGTAAAGTGCTTATTGCTATAACGTCATACATTAAAAAAAAGAAATCCGACGTGACGCATGTAATGATATAAATAAGAATCTTGCAGTTAGTTACATTGCTAGTGAGAATAGCGATTATGCAAATGAGACCTATGTTTGCATTTTCCATATCAAAAAATTCTACATTTTCATCCTTACTTTTTAGTAGTATTTTAATGAGATTTGGGAATGAAAAAAAAAATTACTGCTAACACACTTCTAGTCAAAACTATCGGATTCTAAATAATCAAAAATATTTCGTAACAAAATGATGTGTTACATCATACCGAGACAAGAAGGAAATTCTATACATCCTGCATGCATTTCAGAAGATTTTTTTTTCTCTTGATTTATTTATATAATATCTACGCTTTAAACTTCTCAAATATCACGTTTTCTGAAAAATGAAAATTTACTTATGAGTCTGACATGGTTAAAATCACGTATATGCAGGTAAATTATAAGAATGATATCAAAAGTGTTCCTATTTGTCAAACTGTCCATTATTAAGCATATGCAACGGGAAAACTCACGAAGAAAAGAAGCAAATCTCAAAAAGCGTACAAAAATAAAGAGAACTGATATTGCAGCCCCAAGAAATAGGAGTGCCTCAAATGCGAAATATAACCAGCTTATTAACTTTTGAAAACCACTGTATTACAGTAACTAAAACCATAAAACAGAATATTACTAGCGGCAGTCATAAAAATGTCATACATGTATCAAATTGTATACATGTAACAAATTGCTGAGCTGGCTATCCAAAACAGGTATCTAAGTTTGAATCCAGATATACTGCCGAATAAGAGAATGAAAAGAGTGTGAATTTTAACATCGATTTTTCGCATTTAAATAAAAAAAAGCCTTTAAAAAATTATAAAGTTGTATTTATTAAAAAGAGCTATAAAATGAGCTTCAAAACATAATGGTAGGTTAATTAGGTTAAAAATAAATTTTAAAAAGTGCATATTTGGGAAAATATCTTTCATTTTTTAAAAAATTTAAGCGAAAATTTTGGGGAGCAATTAAGAATTATTTTATATAGAAGAGAATAATTAGTAAAATTTTCATTGCCTGCATTATTATTTTTTTTTTTTTTAAGATTCGACATAGTTGAAAAATACCTGAACATATTTTTTTATTAGTAAAAATTCGTAAATGGAAATTTTTTATTTTTATTTATTATTAGTTTTTTTTTTTTTTTTAATTTTAGAAGTGTTATTCTGCTATTTCAAATGTTTTCATAATGGCCAATTTTCCAAAAAGGGCGAAAAATAAATTTGTTTTTGCTTCAATTCTTAATTTATTCTTCAAACAATACTTTTTAATGGTTTTTTTTGTTTGTTTTGTTTTTTTGGAAAATCAACCGCTACGAAGTAAGACATTTTTCTTAACTCTCACAGTTTATTTATTTATTAAAAATCAACCACGGCGGTATCATGTGAAATCATAGAATAAGACTTTAAAAATAAATTTTTAAAAAAATTTCCCCGATCCGCGGATTTTGATTGATGAAAAAATACTCAAGCATCTTTCGACGATACTATATATTTTTTTTTCAACTAAGTAGAATTAAAAAAAAAAAAAATGCAGATATTGATCAAAAATTTACCGGTATATTGAAAATTGCTATCAATTATTCTTTTCTATATAATATGTACCTAAATCAAATTAAAAAATTTCTCACAAAATTAATAATTTTTTTAATTTGCACTTTTTTTACAATTTACTCCTGATTTAGCTAAAATAACAATATATTCTATGGTGCATTTAAATTTTTTTTTCAACATGTAACTTTTTTATATAACTTTAAAGTTTTCCAATAAGGTTAAAAGTTTTTTATTTTTTATTTTATTTAAACGCCAAAAATCAGTGTTAATGCTTTCACCCTCTCACACCTTATCATGGATCATATCCGAAAGCAACCTAAGAGACCGGTTTTCGACAGCAATTTAAGCCAACAACATGATACTGAACTTTATTTAACTCGCATAAATCATGAGATAGCATCAATCTTTTCATTAGTGCAGCCAGGCAAAATCTATAGTTATAGGCTTAAAAGCTATTAGCTAAGCTTCCAAACGAAGTAGAAGAAACTTTACCTCTAAAAGGTAAAATACAACTAATTATTTAATGCGTTACGTTACAATATGGCGTATTCTCGCAAGTCTCCACTACAAATGACTACACTATATTGTATTATTATTATTCTCTTCTACTTCCAACGGTTTCTCTTTATTCTCACGGCAGAAATCAATTCTGTCAAATTCATGAAAGTAATTCCATTTATGATTACAAAAAATATTAGAATTAAGAGAATTTTATTCTAACTTTTTTTTAAAAAAAATCTACTCACTAATTTAAAACTTTATAACTTTTTTTGAAATTTCTAACAAAAATTCGCTACTGAATATAATATGTTTTTCCAGCGATTCGATTTCTGAGCACGTCTCATTTTAAAACACATTTTTAAAAAAATGTGACATGATTTTCGAAGCTTTCAGTCATGTACAAATCATATAAATCTAAAATATTGTCAATTACTTTGTTCACAAGGCATATATTCTTTAATTAATTAAGTATAATTCCTAGTTTAGTTTAGTTTAGTTATATTAACGTCCCGTTGTAAAGCAACACTAGGGCTATTTTGGGACGGACATCGTAATTTTGAACGGTCAGATGACGAAGACGACACCTGAGCTGGCACTCATTCTCCAAACTTCTACACCACACCAGCGGGAGGACGTTTGGCATGACGGATTTAACGTGCAACAGACCCCCTTACACGACGGTTCTTCGGTGGAATCGGTCTCGAACCTGAAACCCTACAGCTCACAAGCCGAAACCTTACCACCAGGCCACCGCGGCCCCCAAGTATAATTCCTAAAAAATTATTAAAATCATAATTTTTTTCATTTTTAATGATAAATTAAAAAATATTTTTTTAATATTATTTCTATGTGTTGTTAAACTGCCTATTAATTCAAATACTTTTTATTCAATTATTAATCAAAGCACTACATTTCATAATATTGACAATTTCAAAGTCTTAAAAAATGTCTCAACACAGTATCAATCACATTAATTTTAATAACTAAGCAATAGTATATTAAGAATTAACTTTTTAATAGCAAATACTTTATCACGCTTTTGTTGTTGCCACAACTATTATCACTTAAGGTATCCGAACACGTTCGGAGCACTTTTTTAGAAAAACATGGTGCAGACATACTTTAACCATATTTCTGGATTTAAGACCATTCAAAATTAGTAACAGGATGTCAATATTTGAAATAAACATTAAAATTTTTTGGCATTTAATAGCATACATTTAAGCAAATTCTTTAAAAACTTCAAATTGGCTACACCAAAAACAATTATTCTCATCCGAACAAACTTTATACCAAAATAAACTATAGTTTTCTCTAGGGATTGAACTACACTCATATGATTATAATAATAAATAAATATTTTAGAACCAGAATTTATCATGAAATTTTTAGTCAATTTATGACGTTATTGTTCAAACAATAGGCTGTAAATGAAAACATATTCACCCAATCTAAATTCTTTTAGTTCATTCCCTAGAAAATAATATAAAGACAAAGTCCATCATATTTCATAGTAATAAGATAATTATATTTTGAGTTATTTGATTTAAAGTGAGCAAAAAATAAGAAAAATCAATTTGAGAAAAATGCATTTAAAGTATACACTACCGTGTTTTAATAACAAATTAGTGTGTACTTACTTAAAATTCACCGCATGTATAGGTTATACCTTCTTCCTCCTCAGCATTTAATAATTTCCCTTTTTTAATCATTTTTTTTTCTGACAATTTTTGTATTTGGCAGTGAATGCCGCCTAGATTCGTATATTGTTTTTGTCGAGCTCAGCAAATGCTCTAACTGCCTTTGCACTATTATATACTCCAGTAACCTTAAGAACATTCAGTAATCCAATAAAACCTTCGTTAAAATGTGTTATAAACATAAATGTCTCTAATCTCAACAAAGACATCCTTAGGAACAAATTTCCACAAAACACCGTTAAAATTCCCATTGACATTTTTCATTTTGCAGTGCAAAAAAAAAAGGTTTCGTATTTAAAACTAAATTTGTATTTATACAAATTTTTAACATGTTTTTGGCCCTTTAAATCGGTAATTCCAGTTATTTAAATGTCCACTTCCGGTTTACCGATCATTACGAAAATATTAATATCTTAACTTTAAATTAACGTGGAGATAAAAGTAAACCTGTTTAGGATAGCTCAAAGACTGGTCTATCCAATAAAAAAAAATGTCATTTTTGGCGAAAATCGACTTTTTCAACGTGTTTGGATACCTTAATTATGAAAAAAAAATGAAGTGAAAATTATGATTTAATTTAAAATGAATACCTATTTAATTAACTAAAAAAAAATGCTGGGCTACAGTTCTATAAGGTTGACAGTTTTACTATTCTATAAACCGCGTCTGAGACGTTTCACATATCGGCAGGAAAGTGCCAATCTAGGACAAAGAGTAAAAAATCGGACTCCAGAATCTTCCGAGACGTCTGGTCACTTTTTATTGACCTTAAGATAGTTCAAGCTTACTACTAACGGAAAAGTGACACAGAGAAGAAACTGCGATGCTGATCAATCATGGTGATTAAAATAGAATGGTTATATTCTACGTACAAAGGAAGAGAATCAAATGCTAATTTTTTTAAACCTACGCATCTTTCAAAAAAAAAAATTTTTTTTTTTTCGCAACTAAGTTATTTATTTCTAAGTAAAGACACGTATCAATCCATGAAATTCTAATCAATCAATACAATGTTAAAAAATGAGAATGATTTGGTAAATCATGACTTTTGGTCTACTTTCTATATGATTCATTATAGGAGAAAAAAAATGAATGGAAAGTTTATTATTATCTCCCTGTATGCGAATCAAGCGCGTATACAAATCCCCATGTCATATGAAATAAAAACGAGCATTCTTGAATTAGGAAACCCTTTGCGCCTTTGCATATGCGTCAAGAGGTGTTTATTTCGTTAAAAAAGGGGCGAGAGGAAAGGAGAGATGTTAATAGTCAGCAACAGGATAAAATCAGATTACTCAAGGAATTAGAACTCAACTTCCGCATATCACCTCTCAGCGAAGTACAATTGTCGAAAAGTACTAGTTTCAGGATCTTAAAACAAATAATATTGTTAGGGAAAGAAAAAAAATTTCTTTTTCACTTCCCAAATTAGAGCGCCATGCTGTATCTTGTACTGTAATAAAAGTAATGATCAAAAATTCTTCATAGGCTAAATAACTTACTTAGAAATTAAATGCATTCAATATTTTAGGATGCGATTGCTTCCTTAAGGGAGGGAAATAAAAACAAGGGGTAATAAATTTAAGGAATCAAAAAATCAACTATTATTTTGATTAACTAATTTAGTCTTTTTAAATAAACTAAAATAATTAGACGTTACGGATTGGCCCTTACATATTTCGACTCTTCATTGAAATTCCTGATAAATCCGGAAGAAATGTCCCGGAATTTTCAAGATTTATGAATCTACAATTTATAAACAAAACAATATTAGAGTATGATGAATTTTCATTCGTTTAATAAAGTGCAATGTGAACAATCTAAAAAAGTCAAATTACAAGATCCAACCGGAAAGAAAAATGAAAAAACAATAAAAGCACTTTAGGCTTCGTTTTATTTCTTCTTTTTAATTATTGCTAGAGGAATGCTTAAAATTTATCAATACTGTTATTACTTGTTTATTTGATTTTCAGATCTAGTTCAATAGCATTCAGATTCGGTTTCGTGAAATTCAGAAAATCGGTTTACTTCACTGAAGCAAACCGGGTTGTCGCGTTTTTAATGCAAAATGTGAGATTTAATTATTTGCTCTGAATTTCACGTTACGATGTTATTTTTTGGAACATGATACACTAACATTAATTCTGCAAGGCTAGCACCAAACGATAACATTTTACGAAAATCGCGCCAGACCTCTGTCCTCCGTAATGGGATACATATACGTATCCAAGCGACCGCGGGCACGTGTTGGAAAAGTTTGGCACTGTTGCACTGCGCAAAAGTGAACGACCTCACCGAGCGATGAATTTTTGAAACAACTTTGTATCTTTTGTTGCACGCTAGAGGATAATTAGGTAGACACTTAAAACGCCTCCTGAGAGAACAATGATTTTTTCTGAATGCCCATTCCACCTGTGCAAAGTGACAGCTTTTCAGTTTTAATACGTTCAACTCGGAAACGGAAAATCGTTACACAAGGCACATTCTCAATGGTGGCAAGCTGCACGGAAAGGGATTTCATTAATGGAAAGCGGAAATGTAAATGACAGAGTTAGTACAATTTTTGTTCAATATGTTAAATGTAAAGTTATTCTCTTGAAAATGTGAAAGAATCATTTTCGTTGTGGTTCTTGGAAAAGACAGTGAATTTTAGTAGTAGTAATACGTAATGCAGATTTAAAACATAGAAATAAATAAATACATCCAAAAGTATTTGCATACTTTATAACATTCTGCTTTTGGTGTCATTTATATTTATTGGTATCTTCATTAAAATTGTAACAGTAAACAACTCTTTAAGTTATAAAGACTGTTTTTTATGTGAAAACTCTTGGAGTCGGAAGTTCCTAAAAATCAAAATAATTGATGCCATGAAGTTAAGAATGTTTTATAATTTAAAGATATTACAATTTAGAATAAATATGTATAAGATTGAAAAAACGATGCAAAACTGATATAAAAATAAATCATTTAAAGGAAAGTGTATAATTGTAGATCTTGTAGACTTGTAGATCTACAGTTGTTAAGATACTTTGATACGAAAAAAAATTTCGTTTCGCTTTAAATAAATAAACCATCAAAATCATATGCACAGAAATCTACTTTTTATTAAGAGAATGTTAAATGTTCCCTTTACTGTAAATAAAAAACATCTTCAGAAATATTTTGGCGTTCATTTATACATTTTCCAGACAGCAACGGTTGCCACGTCACCCAATCCGTGCATAATCGGCGATTTACTGTATTTGATACTTAAGGAAATTCAGCGTCGATTTTATTATAATTCATTGAAAACTACCTTTTAAAATTTTAAAGCAAGCAAAAATATTAATAATTTTGCAGCGAATTTCGAGTTACTTCGATATATTGCTAAAAAGTATGTATAAATCAAACGAACTTTTGAAATAAAAATCATGAAGAAATTTCAGATTAAACAATTGCAAAGTGATTAATGAAATAACACCATACGTTATCTAAAATGAGTATCTTAAACTTTTCGGATACAAAATCGTGTTTCGACTGAAAAAACACAGCGTAATTTAATATAAGGACCAAAATAGAAAGAAAAAAATCATGTCACATCGAATGCATAGTTTGGAGCGAAAGCATTAATGAAAAAGAAATAAGACACTTTAATTAAATAAATCAGTAATAAAATTTTAATAAAATTCTTATTATTTCAAATAAATGTTATTGATATTTTTGATAAACAGACTTACTGATTTATTTTTTCTAAGCACTCAAGACAAATATGAGACCCTTATATGTGTATGAACTTTCACATGTTCATACACATGTGAAAGTAAAAACTCAAAGATACATTCTAATAGATGATAACATTTGATATATGTTTGATTGATGAGGATGATGTCTTGTCACCAAGGAAAGGGGGTGCAGTAGCTTCTGAGGGTAAAGACCCCTGAGCACCCGAGGGCAGAAGTCTGACTTCTAGCTCATATGAAGATGACACACACATATTCACTTCCACAACCTCCTTTTACAGGAGGGCACATTCACACACCTCACAAATAGAACACAGGGGAAGAACAACCATGCCCAAACCGGGATTCGAACCCGTGGCGCCCAGATCACGGGGAAGATGCGCTATCCCTATGCCAGGAGGCAGGCATAATGTTTGATTAAAAGAAATATATAATATTAAATTTGGGATTGGGTTTGTCTTCAAGGTTGATTGCTTGTTCGTGAATCTGTGAAAGATGATAAAAGAATGAGAATTGCTATGTAGTTTGGCACTAAAACTGTATATCGAACTTTGGGCATGATTAGTAAAAGAAAGGTTTCAAAATGTGTATTTGATTTCCTATACGAAAATAACCACAAAAGATTTATCCCCGCCATGCCATTTGAGTCCTAGATATGTACCAGTAGATAAACACAAAACGCACCATATTGTGCAAGTACACAATAAAATTGAGGGAGAATACTTTGGGCTCGTAAGTATAAAGAATTTTCAAAGGAAATTCAGCCACCGAAGTGCATTCACGAATTAAAATATTTTAAGAAACAAACAGACAAAAAGTTTCAAGAACGAGGAAATGTCCATTGTATTTCGAATAACTATCGTGATTTATAATTACTAAAGCAAATGCATTCTTGCTAAGAGAACTTAAATAGTGCGCCCTGTCTTCCTGCCTGGTACCACCTTTTCCCAGTTCCTTGAAAGATGCTTTAAGAAGTCATTCCATTTCGAAATTACTGTAATTAAAAAATCATTAAATGCAAGCAGGATCTATTTTTTAACAGGCGATCTTCCTCGTTCACCGCTATTTCTTATCCAAATATCTTAAGATGAGATTTCACAGATAACAGTACTTTTCAAATTTAGAGGCATTCATTAAGGATTCATTTATAAAGGATATGAGATTCGAATTGCATAAATTGCCATTTGATTTTACTGATTCCATTTCCAATTTTATACAAAATAAATACAAATTCTTGCAATACTTTCTGTTCCACAACAGATATGTTGACATAAACAAGTAAAATAGAAGGGGAAAAGGAACAACTACTAACGATTGCTCTTTTAAAAAACTATTTTAATGCTTTCTTTTGTATAGGTATTGTATGGGCAACTAAAACGGCACGTTTTAAAGTAGCACAAAGGTATTTGGGAACGAAGCTCGTACTTCTGAATCGTGATCAGAATATAGAAGCGACATCTGAGACAGCATATCTTACATATTACGTGCGTTTATACCGTAGTGCAGTATAGTTGATCCTTTTAAAAACATTTAAACTAGTGAGTATCGGATTTAAAATCTTTGATCCCGAAATCAACAGTATTCTTTCAACATTCGCAAATTTTAATATATAGTATATATACAGCAGTCTGGGTCCTAGATATCCAGACATACATTTTGTTTTTGTAGATATATATGTTAATATGGATTTATTTTGGCGAATTAACTGGTGTACCTTTTTACCTCCATATAATTTCTAAAAAAATCGCTAATCACAAAATTCACGTCCCCCCCGCCCCCAATAATTTTGTTTGGGGGGCGCGCATCACACGGAAATTAAAAGTAGAATTAAAAATATAATTGGAAATTAGTAAAAAAGTAGTGTTCAAATGCATGAGATGATTAAAATACTCATGCAATCCCCCCACCCCCCAATTATATCTTATTTTCGTATAGCAAACAAAATAAATTGTGTGAATATAAGAGAAAAAACTAAAACCATTTCATTAAGCACGCACAAAATCCATCTCAGCATTACCTTTCTTCAAAGCGCCTTTACTACTGACCTTTACTTATTGAGGGCTACGAGTAAAAAAGAAAAATATTCCCTTTATTGCGCACAATGCGCGATATTGAACATTTTGAGCAACTGTTGGCAATTAATTATATAGCATCATTACAATCACTGGTGTTACATCACTAGAAAAACACTTTTTTGTACTACATTTTTTTTTTTTTTACACACAGCGAAAGGAATTGCTCAAAATGCTCGAATAAAAATAGAACTACTAACAGCAAATTCTAGAAGCCGAAGTTATGCCTTAGGACACCCAGATCACCCATTTTAGTTCACATAAATATAGAGAGCAAGTGCACTGAATAGTGAGAAGAAAAGTACTGAGCACGTAGGGTGATCCTTTTTCTCTGAGACATAGCCAAATGGAATTTAGTTCAACGAGTGCTTCTCTAACATTTACATCGACACAAGAAATGCTTCATGTTAACACGAAACTAAACTACAGTCAGAAAGTGCTTAAAAGATTATTCCTTGCTAGTTCAAAATAATTCCTTGTTGCCAATTTAGAGGGCCAGGGATTCTACAATCATCAACGTCTCAAGTTGATAATATATAAAACGACATTAAATTACCATTAAATGCCATCACGCTTTGTAAGCATTGCAAGAATTCTAAGAAATTAAACTTTTTGTTTCGAATACAAGGCTTATAAAACAAAAGTGTTTACTTGAGATATATCCTAGAGTCATATTCAAAATTAATTTTAAGGCGGAAAAGTAGTGTGTAACCTTCCCCATGCTATCATTTTAAATTGTCATTGATTTTAAAAATACCATACCTATTGTTCCTAAGTCAAAGAATCAAATTCATTCCCTGTACCACAGCATTCAAGGTCATTTATTCCACAAGATTGAACATCACTAATCGGAATCAAAACTACGGCCATCTTCAATTTATGGATTAGATCAAAACAACTCCCACCCTATCCTCTCACAATAACTACAATTTTCAGATTCCGTGAAAATTTTTAAGACTAAAAATTTTTGGTATATCAAAAATTATGATTTGATACACCATACTAATTCACTTTCTAAAAAATAATGGTAAAATTGAAAGATAATTAGCACAAACTCTCTCTACCAGTTATACCATCTCTGTTTTTACTTTATCAGCTGAATTCTGTAGCCCCTAAATGAGAAAATCTCAAAAGCATAATGAAACTATAGAAAATATTAAGTCAATTTAAAGAAAATCATATACCCTGAAGAATATCAAGCCAATTGTCAAAACTAAGCCGTGACCTTTTTGTGACTAAAATGAAAACCCTAAAACTTTACCACGAGCCCGTAGCTCACCTAGGTCCCTGGGCGGGTTTGGAGGGAAGGCACGGGCCTTAATAGCTCCTCTTAAACAATGACATTCAAAAGAAAGCCAGGTAATTTAACACAATCAAAATGCAGAGTCTGCACGCAAAGGGTTATTATATTAATCGCCCATGAAAGGTAGTGTTCAATAACTCTCGCCAGCGAGGGGTGAATTAAAATAATGACAAGGGAGGATGAACACACGCGTTTTTTAAGATAATTCGGAGTCGTGCCTCTGGAGCGTGTGTTGAATGCATGCACAGCGAAATCCATTAGGATTCGACGTTCCAGCCATCATCGGGGATATTCCTTTATCGAAATGGATTATGAAACATCAATATAATCTTCTTATGAATACGCCTTTGTTTGAGAGGATAATCGAGTCATGTAAAGAACTTACGGATGATGACGAAAGAGCACAAAATAGTGGCACATTTCAGAAACTCTTGCAACGGTAGACGAAGTTGAAAAGATATTCTGCGGTTGACTTAACACAAAAATGATTTACTCGAAAGATCGTAAAGTAAAACTGTTTAATCTTACAATCTGTATGAATAATTGTGAGAAAACAGTAGACCGTGCTAAAAAAATAATAAAATCAAAAAGAAATTTATTTCAAGAATTGAAACATTACGTACCTTCGCATTTCACACCAACTTTTCCAGTTCCCCAAATATAGTCACGGCCTGAAAAAAAAATACATTATAAAAATAACAGTAACTTTAAAATAGCACATTATTTTTTTTTCTTCATAAAAATCGTAAAGCCAGGCCTCGCACAGACAAGGACACATACACACAAAAAGTTGAACTTCATAAAGTAATGAATCATAACAAACATAACGACCGAGTTTTATGTTTATCATTTATAAGTTTAATTATATTCAATCAATTAATCAAAAAAGTATCATTAATTGAACAATAAAATGAATAAATTAATATTGAAGTGCTTGAGATATTAAAAATATTGCAGGATTATTATATAAAAGATAATTAATCCAACTCAAGAATGTTAAAATTCGATTTTGAAAAATTCGTTTATCCACGTATTTGTCATGATTGTGGAATTCATACTGTCAAACAAAAATGAGGCATTATATCAACAACTTGATAAACAGTCACAATCTGCAACAAAGAATCGAGACAATATAGAGGAAACAGGAATTTAGAGCATTTGATTCCAAAATATTAAAATTGACTTGATGGTCTCCTTTCAGTTTCCAACATTACCTAAAAATGAATCTGAACCAGAAAAGGAGGGACCCTTTTTTCATCGTCATTGTCATATGAAAATATCAAGCATCAAAAATCACTCAAAGCAAACGCCGAAATTTCGATGCAAATACTGAAATCACTGTCAAACGTATAGTATTTTGTGACAGTAAAAATAATCTTATAACAATATAAGCCTTACAACAGTTTGGTAACAGATTTGACTAACGTATTTTGTATCAATAAAATGGTTTGACAAACTTGTCATACGATACTTTGATATAGCAATGATAATGGATCAAAAAATAAATGTTCCATAAGTAACAAAACTGAACAGGAGATTCGGACATCAACAATAACCTGCCAACATTATCTCGAAGATCTGCCTTTTGATAACACATTATAAAGTGTTATTTTGGCTATAATCATCAAAAAATTATTTTTATACGAATACTAAATTGATACCTTGTGATAGTTAGAATTCTACCAAATGCTAGAAATTTCACTATTGTGATACAAAGAGTATTCCAATATAAATATCGCTCCATCAGCCAAATCCCTGATCTGCTTATGATAAAGCATCTTGGTACCATACTAATTCATTTTCTAAAAAATAATGGCAAAATTGAAAGATAATTAGCACAAACTCACCCTACCACTTATACTACCTCGGTTTTTACACTATCAGCTGAATTCTATAGCCCCTAAATGAGAAAATCTCAAAAGCATAATGAAACTGTAGAAAATATTAAGTCAATTTAAAGAAAATCATATACCCTGAAGAATATCAAGCCAATTGTCAAAACTAAGCCGTGACCTTTTTGTGACTAAAATGAAAACCCTTAAACTTTACCACGAGCCCGTAGCTCACCTAGGTCCCTGGGCGGGTTTGATTACTCAAACAGTAAGATAATGGAGCTCGTTCCTTCATTAATACAATTAGTGCCAAGCTTCTAATAACCCGCTACCTTCTTTCGATTATACTTATCTATTTCAAATCGGTGATATACTATAAACAAAAGATTGCGATGAATTGTGGCTTGTGTGCCAATTTAATGCACTAATAAAGCATAAGTTCTGGGGAGCACCACAATTTACACAAAAAAAGTAATTTGGGAATATTCTTTGAAAGCATCATTCTTTGGTATTCTACACCAAACATGAAGATGTATACTTTTACAAAATGATGCTCTAACACATACACACACTTAAGAAGTCAATTTTTATCATTATGGCATTTCAATTAGTCCGCTTTGAAAATAGCAATGGATCAGTATCGGATGAAAGGGTGACCTGTAAATTCTAATAAATTTAAAGGGAATAAAATAAGCTGTACTTAAAATTATATTGGGGGAAATGTCGTGTGTGTGTGTGTGTGTGTGTGTGTGAGAGAGAGAGAGAGAGAGAGAGAGTTCAAGCCGTTTTTATTGCTGTTATTTATATTTCATCATGGCTTAAAATATTCGAAATCTTATTCTACTTGCGATGAAAGTTTCACTTCAGATTCAAGCAAAGGTGAAAAATTTTTAAAGAGCACACATTTTTAAATATTGGTGCTTTTTTTCGTTGCATAATTGGATATATAAAATCACAGAAACGAATAGCATAATGAACTTAAGGCCATGAAGTTTCTAAAATAATATCAGTTTTACGTCAATCGAAATTTGAAGTTTATAAATATTTTGCTGAAGAATCCCTTAAGACATTTTTATACGCATTATTTAATTAAATTTTTGGCAATTATTAATTTCAATGAACCAATTAGTGGCCAAAGGGGGCTAAGTATTAAAAAAAAAGGAATAAATTTTTGGCAGCATCGGTTTGTCTAATTTTAAAATATTTTAAGAAATATTTCATTTGTGGATGCATGCAATTTGACAGGCATTTTCTATTTGGTGGATGTGATAAGAAAGTGAAATATAATAGAAAATGCTGTATCACAAACATTGTACATTATCTTTGTGTTGTAATAAAATTCTGTATTTTACTTGGATTACAATTCAAACATTCGGAAATTATCAAAATATATTTCACTCAAACAATTTTCTTATTATCCTGGCAGTAGATTAAACTTTGTACGTTTTTAAATTTAAAACTGTTTAGCAAGGAACGACTGTGTTGGCATACTCTACTCAACAACAAACATTGTATTTTAAGAAACCCATTGTAACTAATAAAATTGTAAACTCTACTAGCTTGTGATTATTTTTTAAAAATTTATTTATGCTCCTTCCTTTTGGTAAAACTACTACAAATGAAGGATTAGGTCAGATTTCTCAACAATTCGTCATTCTTTTTATAACAGCTTACAACCACCAAAATAAATCGAATGACATTCACCAAGCATGCAACGATCACGAACACCCATTCGTCTTGGCAAGGCGATTGCCTTGAGTTCATAAGCCGATTTGGGTCTACGAGCCTGCTGACACGCCGCCCGGTCTAATGTGAATGCAAATGTTTGTTCAACAAACGAACCCCGCTCGTCGTCACCAGCCTCTTCAGCCAAGGATTGCGAATTGCCCGCTGGAAAAGAGACGCTCCCTGCCCTCCCCTCAACTCTACCTTCTCTTTCTTACTTTGCTTCATTAACAGAAGTTTCATTCAAAGGTAAATATAGTTTAGAAGATCCTTTAATATGTCACTGGCAGGTAACCTGCAGTGATTCTGGAATAATGGCAGAGTTCTTTCTTCTTACAGAGGGGGGTGACGCAAGTGGTGGAAGAGATAGAATGACGCTTCCTCGGTGAGGTCACGCACGAGGACGACTTACACGATGCCAGGGAACGCGGGTTCGGGGAAAAGACATCCGTTGCGATTTGGAAGCGAACCAGAGCACCAAAAGAGAGGAGAGTACAGATAAAAGCGGGTATTTATAGTCCGGGATCGCAGAAATGGGGTAAACGGCCCCCGAGGATTCATTTTGATCACTCTGATAAGGATCAATGAGGAGAATAGAAATTTTGTCTCCCGGCTAGGGAACTAATGATCCCGGGAAAGTGGCATTTTTTTAGGATGAGAGAAAATGTTTCTTAATTTAAACTTTCCCCGGCTGAAAGTTATATAATTGTAACTTGTTTCAAATAAACTTAAAAGAGTGGCCTCCCCAAAATGCTCCTGATCTCAAATAAAGATGTTATCCCCGTTCCTCTTGAACTTAAGTTAATGGACTTAGGGCATGGAGGCTGTGAACACAACGAGTGCTCCGATTTCTATTTTCAGAATCATATAAGTGTACTTCATAGTACCATAAAAACAACGGTACTTGTATATCAGTACATGGCATTGACGAACAATATTTAAAAAATATCGCTCCTTGGAGTAAATCTAACGTAAAAGCATTGATATAATTTTTCCCTCGACTGAATCACTGACATGAAATTATTGCATAAGCACCAGAAAATCGAATCCGTATTTTGGATACCTTTTTCTCGACCGACTGAAACCAAAATTTAATACAGAACTACAGCTTTAATTACCAGATCAGATACTGAATTTCATTTACCTATGTCATCGCATTTATGTGCATGCGGAAATACTAACCAATAGACGATCAACCTTTCAACAAATTTGATCCAAAATTCGATATGAATCTACATTTTAGATGCTAATCTAGTTTACTAAATTTTATCTATTTAGATCTTTGCGTTTTTATACTTAATGTGTTTAGTTAATATGTTTAATCGTATGTAATCTATTTTATTTCCATCCAATTACTTTATTCCATTCCTACCTCCATCTACAAGCGACTTTAAAAAACTTCTATATAAAATCATTTTGTCCTTATTTACATGAAAAGCTCTCAAATACGAATAAATACTTTAACAGTTAAGCAAATTGGTATTTATATAAACTTCTTACCCAATCTGTATAACATAACTGTGACGAGATTTTTATATTGGTCACAGAAAGATATTGATTTTCCTTCAGAAAACTGATATGAATGAAAACCAGACAGCAATGAAAATACAAACACAATGAGCTTCTAATTATGTGAGGAATCGAGAGACGCAGCAACTAAATATAATCCTTTTTAAAGTCGAAATAATTTTAAAAAGTATATAAACCAATAAAAAAAAAAGGCTATCGAAAATTCTTTTATTAACAGTTGGCGTATAATTAGACTACATATGCAATTATGACTTAATAAACAGCAGATTTATGTTCTTAAATGCCGATTTACGACTTTAAACAAACAAAAAACAGCCCGCTCAGTTAAAATACCCCTTTTTTAAAATGTATGATTTAAAAAAACATTTTGACAGTAGTAACTGGAAATAATCAAACATTTACTGTATTTAACCAAATAACGTATGCTTTTATAGATCAGCATGGAGAAAAACAGATTAATACGAAATATAATGCACTAATGTTTTAAGGAGAATTAGAATACAGTGCGCGAAAAAAGTATAAGGACAACATGTAATTGCATGAAAATATGGTTTATTTCCATTTCACCTAACTGAACTTTTTATATTTCTTACTTCTGCTGCATAATTTTGTGATAACACTTATACCACATAAAAAACATAATTTAGCTTCAAAATATTGATTTTACAAAATTTAACATTAAAGGAAATACGGAAAAAATTATAAGGACATGTTGTAAAATACTTAAAAAATGCTTCAATAATCAAGAAAACTACCTTTTTTTCAATCACTTGAATGAGCCGAGAGGTCATAGATCCTGAAAGATCTTTTAAAATGTCCACAGATATTTTTTCCCAAGCGTCTTTGATAGCGACGACAAGATCTTGAGTACATTGATACTGTGTGCCGATTTTATAAACTTCTCGGTCTGGAAGTCCCCATAAGTTTTCGATTGGATTAAGATCGGGACTTCTCGCAGGCCAATCAAGTAAATTTACAGAATTAGCTTCAAACCAGAGTTTAGTACTCGTAGAAACGTGTATCGAAGCATTATCCTGCTGAAAAATATAGTCCCCTGAAGTAATTAGTGGTGCTTCAGGTAACAAACTTTCTCCTAACATATCAGCATACCTGTCCGAATTCATTTTACGGTTGATAAATACAATTGGAGTGGTTCCATTTGCCGCAAAAGCGTCCCATACCATAACCGAGCCACCACCATATTGACGCCTGGAAAACACTTCCTTGGACTTTCGCAGATCATACCAAAAATAACGAAAACCATCAGGTCCATCAAGATTGAACTTTTTTTCGTCCGAAAAAATTACATCAGCCCACTTTTGACCAAGAGAAATATATTTTTTGGCAAAGTAAACTCTTCTTTTCTTATGATGATTTGTAAGAGGGGGGCGTGACACTAATTTCCCATAAGAAACTTGAGGATGTTTACTCAAAACATTTTGAACAGTCCTTGTTGAGCATGGTAAACTCAAATTTTGTCTAACTTCATTTGCGGTTTCTCTTTTCTCGCAAGCTCTCCTTACTATCATTCTTTTTTGTCGACGAGTGAGAATTTCTGGTCACCCAGTTCGCTTTTTCATACCATACATCCCAGGATTTTTTAGAAAATTATAAACCACCGTTTTAGATCTCTTGATTCTTTTTGAAATTTTCCATCCACTCAATCCACATTCTCGAAAAGCAACAATTTTACCTTTTTCAGAGTCAGAAATTTGAGTTCCTTTGGGCATCGTTTAAAAATTCACGCTGAAAGTCGACGAGTGGGAAATTCTTATCGCAAATGAATCTTTTAACTCGGAATTGTCATTTTATGCTTTCAAATATGCAAATTTTTAAATAATTACTGGAGAAAAAGCAATGTCCTTATACTTTTTTCCGTTTTCATTTAGGTTTAAAAATCAAAATTTAAATTTTAGCAGATTTAAAATTGAAAATTTTAATTACTTTACGCATAAAATATTTTAGTTTTACTTCTATTTTTTCTACAAAAATTTGCATTCGATTCTGTAAACAAGGCTTCTAGATTTGGCGATTTTTCGCGTGTCCTTATAATTTTTTCGGGCACTGTACTCTTAGAAATCTACTTTTCTTTAAGCAAGTTTTTCTCTATACTACTTAGCAATGTGCAGTCATCATTAACTAAAACTGTACGAATGTTTCGGAAGAATCACCTAGTAAACTTCAACAATTGAGCTAGCGATGATCAGGTTTCTAAACCACTTTGAAGAAATCACGAGCAATCGTCTCAATAAATCAAACTTTATACTTTATCAATTCATGCTTATTAATGTTGTAATTGCTATTGGGCCAAAATTCTTTTGAATGAAAATGATGCGTTAAGCATTTTCAGTTTTGCAAGCTGTAAAACAGTTTCTTGAGCGCTATGACCATTTCTGCAGGAATGCTAACTTACTGCTAGCCTTCTCAACAAAGAGTGAATGAAGGAAGCATGGTCGCGAGGGTTTAGCAAGTTCCGTTACTAGAAACAACTGACAGTTTCAATTATTCCACTCACGGATGTAACTGAATTAAAAGAAACATGGAAAACTTTTTGGGGAGACAAACTCGAATTCAATGTTTATACGCATTTATTTTTTTATTCCGTACAGCAGTAAAGTAAAAAAAAAAAATTTACAATATACATAAATACAGAACTGTAACAGTGATTTTGCTCCGTTTTTTTAATTCGTTTGAATAAAAATTCAAATCTTATGCAAAATCTTTTAGAATTTGTAAATAAAAAAAAAATCACGACAACTGGATATCTTAATTCGCATGGTTCTAAAAGTTCTGAATTCTTCGATTGACAAAACGATTTAAAATTTATAATCCACTGTAATGTAGTTATAAAATTACAAGTTTTTTTTCTCACTTTTACAAATTCTAATGCTTGAAAGCAAAGTATAGGAAACATGACTATAAAAGTTAATAGAAATATATGTTTTAAATAAGAAGTTTCCTGCTATTTTTCTTTCATTATTTTTTCAATGTTCCGAGGAAGTTCAGATATAATGCCGAATGTTATAGGGTGAAGTGGGGTGGGTGGAGAATGATTTTTTCAAGTATAGAATTACAATGGACCTAAAAAGTTGCGTCTTTACAAATTATGCTTTGAAATGTTCCGTTCGCGCAATTGATTTAATTTTTTTCGGGGGTGGAGATGGCAAAAAGCACCATAGTGTATCGTTAAGATAGAAAATTAAAGTCTGCAATTGCAAAAAATCGGGTAAAATGTCAAAATGTGCTTTTACCCTAAAAATATACAGACTTATAATAGCATATAAGTACTTCATTTTAAATGTCTGCAGATAGAAAAAATAAATTTTTAAAAATCGCATGGTAAATTTTGGGCTTGGGCAAAGATTTAGAATTCAGGTGAAATCTTGAGGCCTTCAGTTTTTTATAAATACACGACTTGTAGGTACTTTATTTATTTTAATGATTTAATATTCTGTTTTGATAAGAGTATGCAGCTGCTAATCCATTAAAAAATTTTTAACGAAATGATCAAGAACTAACTTGTCCTGAAAATGTGGTTACAATTTGATTTTCTGCCCACAACCAATCCAGCCAAATAATATGTTAAATCAGGCTTATTTAATCGAAGTGTTGTCTTTAATTCAATTTTTTAATCGAATTTCAGCACTGTGAAACTTGAAAGCAATGTTAATCTAATGTTTCCTTAGCTGTACATTTTTAAAATGCAAACTGTGATATAATTAGACGCATCTTTTAATAGTTAGGATTCGGAATTTTAAAAAAAAAATCCAATTCAGTAGAAATAACGAAACAAACTTTGACACATTTCATCTCCTCGAGCTGATGAAAGTCGCTTTCGTTACGTTTTCCATTATTGGAGAGGGAAACATTATAAAATCTATTACTTCAATGCAGCTCATGAGATCAAAATTTTTTGAACGAGTTCTGCAGACATCGGAATTTGGATCCTTTTATTACCTCCCTATAGTCTCTATATTGTTCTTCCATCCATTATTAGAGTCAATACGTTCTCGGGAAGATAGAAGAACGTGCATTGCTCAATAACAAAATTGGTGATTCTTGTAATGTCTTTAGCCAACATTTCATAGTTAATAGTCTTCAAAATACAGAGATAGCACAAATGAATCATCTACTTTAAAAAATTAATTTTCAAAACTATTATACATAATATAAAAAGCAATACATAAAAATAAAAAAATTACAAATTAAAACCCAAACTTTTTGTTTTTTGCTTTACTTGTTTTTAACTGTGCTCAATAGACGGTAATTATCTAGACATGTTGGAAATATTTCAATATTGCATGAGGAAAGTGCGAATTTTATCATTCAACAAGATGGGACCTCATTCTAATGAAGTTTGGATGTTCATAACTTACCTGAATCAGAACACCGATTTACTCTTCGTCAGATAACCACCAAGATCCCTGGATTTTACACAAAGTTATCTATCTTTTTGTGGGATTACACCAGAGACCATGTCTATAAACTGAAGTTTTACTGCTGATAACATCAATGAACTTAAAGAAAGCACCAAGCACTCTTGACAGTGTACATGCATGGACAACAGATAGATATTTGTTGCTATATGAAAAATTCAAACATCCGTACCTACATAAAAAATGTTTTTTTTTTTCATGTATCACTGATTATATCATGTATAATAGTTTTGAAAATATAAATTTTAATACCCGGATTTTCACTTATGCTGTGTATGTTTAAGCCATTGTTTTATAGACATATATATCTTAAAGTTAAACCAAACAGAAATCGAAAATGCATAATAAATTACATTTAACAAAGTCATTTACTATAGTTTGTTTGTGAGACCTTTCGAAATTGAGTAACCATCTGACCGAATCTGCATACACCTTTTATCGTAAATTACTAAGGAATTTAGAATCTCTTACATTCAGACCATGCAGAAATAGATCTTGAACAATTCCACACGAGTCATGTAGCAATTCTGATATTCTGCTGGTATAGAATCAAATTTATAAAATCGCAGTTTCTAGGAATTTATGCGAGACAATATATTCAGCTTGACAGAAACCCTTTTATTCATTAGCTAGTGCTGCAGAAACTTTGTTCAATGCACTAGGTAGATTAGATGAAAATGTAT
>JAPMOR010102965.1:56784-86180 GCA_026543865.1 Argiope aurantia
GCGCTTTGCACGGCACTGGCGTACAATAGTTAGGAAATATTACCTTAGGGGTGTATTTACCATTTTTACTGAATGTATTATGTGATACATGACGAGTTTTTTGGCGATTCATTCGCGATACGCGAATAATAGAATCCGAAAATTAAATTGAATTGAAACAAAAGTTTGACACAAAATTGTATTTGTTGTCATAAATTTCAACACCAAATTTGATACATTTAAGTAATTGCTTTTTTGAATTATCGCGTTTATTTATTTTAAAAGTACAGACCGACAGACAGACAATCAGTTTGTAATGGGATTTGACTCAAAATTTGACAAGTGTCTACACTACAGATATTTAATTTGTGTACCGAATTTAATTTATCTCACACTCTTCGTTTATAGTTATCGTTTTAATAATCTCGGTTATCCTTTTAATATTCGAATCATTTCCTCTGAACAAATGACTGGAAATTTGATAGAAATCTGCAAATTTGTTGAAAAGATCGTATAACAAATTTCATTCGCCTAGATCAAAGAGTTTTTGAGTTATCTTTGTCACAGGTAGACAGACACATTTTCCACATATGTGTTCTCCAAACTCAGGGAGGTCTAAAACGTGGAGATTCTTCAAAAGGTCGAGTTCGAATTTTTTGACGATTACAATACTTTTTCTATAATTCGTATACGAGAAAGTAAAAATTGAATTTTTCGCAAACGATAATGAATAATCTATTTATTTTATTTTTGTTTTTGTTTCCTTTCCACAACTTTTTATAGTAAGCTCATTCCTGGAGGGGGGAGGAATCAGAACTATTCTTTAATGGCAGCAAAATATTTAATTTTTTCTTATTACAGCATTTTGAAAATTGAAATAGAATAATGTGGACTGTTAATGGACAATTAATTCAACTTTAGATAAATGATTTTCTGAAATTTGCAGCTTATTTTCGCCAATGCTGCTATATTACGATCTATTCTAGCAGCGTAAGCATATCTTGTGTATTGTTACAAATTTGAAGGTTGTCAAAATGTTTAAAATGAATTGTCAAGAATACTAAATGTGAAACAATAGAAACAAAAATATGAACAAATATGGAATATATAAACGTAGAATACAAAGCACCGCATCATAAGAAATCATAAATAGATTATTATTCGGGAGTTCAAATAAATTCAATTCCGGAATAATGGAATGCCTGAATTTACTCAGACTGGCTATTTTTTATACATATATATATTGTATTCTCAAATAAATATGATATACTTTTACTGTCTCGTATTCCATCTGTCTGCGACAAAGATAATTCAGAAATGCTTTGAGATGGACAGGTGAAATTTCGTACAAGGTCTTCACACCAAATATGAAGATATGTATCAAGTTTCGAGTAAAATCCGTTTAGAGGAAGTCGTTCGAATATAATTTAACACGATAATTACAAAATGAAAAGAGACATAGATAACATTCAGTACACGAATTTAACATCTATAGTGTAGACCCCAGTTAAGGTTTGAGCCAAAACCAACAACGGTTTGACCATCTGTCTGTTAGTACTTTCATAAACATTTAAACACTATAATTCAAAAATAACTTAATGACTTAAATTTATCAAATCTGATATGCGATTTTAAAAATGTAGTTTTGTGTTAAATTTTTGTTTCAATTGTTTGGGAAAATGCGTCTTAAACACAAATTCGATTTTCGGATGCTATGAACTACATGCCAGGTATTAATCGCCAAGCAACTCGCCAAGGATTACGCAATAGATCAGTAAAAAATGTTAAATTCACGCTAAAGGTTAATATTTCATAACTATTATACGCCAATGCCATGTAAGACGTTTTCTAGCATGACAAGTTTATTAATGTGTATGCGAGAAAGTTTTGGGGAGACCACTTCCCCTGGTTAAAAAAAGAAATTAAAAAAATAATTATATTCTGGAAAGGAGCTAGTCAGGTGACTGGTTCGAAACTAGTTTCCATGTACGGAGAAATGAAATATGTGACATCAATTTAACTTAAATAAACTATTATATGAAAAGACAGCACTTATTTAGCAAATGCACGTACCCCATAGCAACAAGATAGTCACCGTGATATATCACTTTGATCTAGCTCGGCATAAAGCCAACTCATTATACTGATTAATGAAGTTTAGGGCCTTGGCATAAAATAATAAGTAAGATCAGGTGTTCGTGATTGCAAACTTCAATTTTCTTTTCAACAGTCTTCTAACAGAAACGCTCCCCCCTTCACTTCTAATTCCAAAAACAATCAAGAGTCCATGGAATTGCTCCAACAAAACTCCAATTTCTCAAAAAATACGAATGCATTTACAAATAACAGTTCTTCAGTGAAAACAGTCCTTGTCTTAAATATTAAACTGAATAATTCATAAATTTCTAGAGATTAAATAATTAAGATTCGAAAATAAAAAATTCTGCTGCTGAATACTAGCAAAAGTGAAACAAAGAGATGCGACAAGCTATAAAATAAGTTTTTAAGAATTAAAATAATATTTTCTCGTGTTTCGCTTTCACACAATTTTTTTCCTGTTTAGTTATATTAAAATCATATTTAGAAAGGTACATAAAGGTTATTTAGTGAAAGACACAGAATTTTGATTAGTGGCCAGATGATGAATTTTGGGGAAAGAGTAAGGAATAATGCAAGCGTTTGATAATAACTCAAAATAATTTCATCAGTAGAAAATTTGTAAGAGAAGATTTAGATAAAAATATGCATGATAAATAATTTCTAATTCTTAAGAAACTCCCAAGTATCATACTAAAAAAACAAAACTATATTTAATATTAAACAATTAGCTTCGTATTCAGATACGAGCAGGATACTTTTATACTACAGTGAGTTAGTTCATAATTAACATATTCGCTGCCATGATTCAAGCCTGCAATTCAAATATTCTATTTTATTAATGACTGTCTCTTAACTATTATAAGGAAAGAATAGTATATTTTGATAGTAGAGGTGAATCATGCGCACGAGGAAATGGTGCCTGTTGCACCCAACACGTTTGAAACTTATTTATTCAAAGCTGTCTACAACCACAAAATTCTTTAGACAATTAGATTTTATCTTATCGAAGGGATGGGAAAAATTTCCAATCCTTAAAATAGTTGTATAGATTAGCATACTTATTGGCCATTTCAGAATCCCGTGATTAGTACTTATGGACGGCTGTACTCTACAAAGTGGTAATACGCAGTAAGGTGTACATTTCTGGAATTCTTTGTTTAATTTTAACCTAGATTTCCATCCCGTTATAAATGTATTTTTCGATCGAGGTATTTTATTTTGAAATTTGTTTTATTAATAGCCCACGTGGCAAGTTAAAGTGGCAGTAAAGTTTTCAAGAGTTGTACTCAGAATGTTTTATATAACGCCTTTAAATACTATAACCAATAAGCAGAAAATTCGGAATAAATTATTCCGTCACATACCTCACAAAACTCGCCTGACAAATTGCCGATATTTGTGTTAACGTCATTAAGATTTGTCGAAAAGCCATTGATAATCAATATTTGGATTATCTATTAAAAAGAAAGGGGGGTGATATTAATGGAAAACAAATTTTTTGGTTAGAAGGATGTCACCCTGATTCAACTCCTTGAACTTCCACGCTTTATAGAAAGATACTTTAACAAAAAATTTTTTAACCGATTTCACAAATTGCTATTACGTCATACTTTTATTTACGGGTCACTTGCAGTAAATAAAAAAATTATCCTAAAGTATTTATATATTTTTTTCCGCAATTTTGAGAGTTATCCCGGTTACTAAGCTGCTTAATTCCATGCATAATCTGGGATCTCCTTATTATTAAATAAATGTAAACATCCCCTCCTCCATCTCTATTTTGGTCAAATCAGCGATTCCTGGAATATGCGCAAAAGCGAGGAGAGTTTCTGTATCTGAGCAATGGCAGTATGACGCTTATGTATTTACTATTACTATTAATTCGAATCAGAATTTTTTTTTTAAAGCAATCTTGCATAGAGTTGATTTTTCATAATTTCTTTCCTCTATATATCTGTTTTTACTTTCAACAATATAAGGAATTATATATTATTAAGTGGTATTTAGTTTAACTAAAACTATTTCCATCCCAAAGAACTTTGCATCCATGGTGCAGTAACTACGGGTAAACCCTATTTCATTGTTAGCATCGTATCTTTATTCTACCCACTATGAAATTGCACAGCCTACTCTCGGTCTAGACTTTCACACTTCCCACTCGACTCACTGCAATACAAATCAAGGACTTCCTTCACGCAAAACACGTGAATTTTCAAGGCCACCATCGACGGCATTTACCAATGACAATAGTTTCAAAAATGAGTTTTGAAACTTTGCCGCACCTTTTAACTGATTCACGACTTGCTCAGATAAGGATTTGTAGGGTCACTGCATGAGTAAGATCAAATTTTAATGATTTAAGCACTTGTAACAAAAGGGAAAGAAAAAAAAACCATAAAAAATAATGCAAGTTTACGACTGAATCATTTTGCTGGTAACTAAGAGGAAGGTGGGGTTGAAAAAAGTTTTACAAGTCATCAAAAATACATTTCACAAATTTTTACCATTGACGTATTTCCCGACTCCAACAAAAAAAAAAAAAAAAAAAAATCAACTTCTTCCTTTTTCTTTTACGAATTTCAAAATACTTCCTTTTTCTATAAGACTTAATTGCAAGATCATATAAATAAGATTTATAATTGATGCAATACGGATCCAATTTCAAAATACACATTTTGTAATACAGGTGGCTTTCACGAAATACGATTAAAAAATTTAATAATACTTAGGCTAGTAATTGCATTGTTCCAAAATTAATTATTATATTAAAATAAGTCTGTTATGCAATAATTTGTATTTGCTTCGATTCGACACATAAAACACACTTAAATTACCTATTCAGGGCATGAAAAATTCGACGGGAACTGTTAAGGCGCATTTTGCTTTTCTTTCTAAACTGAATTGCATAGTAACATGTGTAGTATAGAAACAGTTCTGATAATTTTAAGAGTTTTTAAGTCACATGAGTGATTTTTTAGTACTCCAAATTTGGATCACCAAAGGCTCTTAGTTACAATTCCCCCCTACAATTGAGCGATCCATTTCAAATATGTTAAACGATTTACTTTAAGATATAACCGAGCTTCGAACCGTAGAGAAAAGCAGCTACAAAGCAAAAAACATTAGTGTTAGCTGTAAAAAAGAACTCTTTCATTAAGTATTCCCTAACGATCGCCGGATATAAAAGGCATCCATTTGATTGCTTGTGTGTACGACAGCTGAATATATACGGGGTCCACGTGTGTACGAGCGCCCGCTGGTTCTTGGCAGTGTCAGCGCGATATCCCTTGATTGCTAATCTAGCATACTGCGCAATTTTGTTTGTATGTGTACAAGTAGTATTCATTAATGGTTTGTTGCCATCTTTTTTTTTTGTTCCGCGCTTGTTTTACTCCATAAAATTAACACATGTATAATGGCTTCAAAGTGAACATGCTTCGCACTTACGAATAACAAAATGGAATCACTATCCAACAATGCGTTCAATGGCGAGGTCGGCATTCAAGCATTCAATGTCGAATATTTGAGCTACATGAAATAAGCACCCCTCTCGGAACAGTGCCACATTCAGTTGCATTTACTGCAGTAGCGAAAGGGTTAAAAGAGTCAGATCCACCTTGAAAAAAGTCAGATTTCCTTTTATCATTATGATTACCCATTATTTTAGAGTTAGACATTACTTACTTAAACTAACAGACTTTCAATACTACTATGTAATCAACGATGAACTACTATTTATACCACATCACCATGAATTATCAAACTTCCAAAATCCCCATCCATTCGCTATTCTTCCTACAAATATCATTCACTCAAAAATTTCCACTCATACACACGATATTCTTTGCTAAAACTAGATTCACCCAAAATTTAATGTTCCTGCCCGCAAAATCGTCGCTATGCAATGTTCAAGATCGGATTGGATGAAAGTTTTAAAATAGCAAGTTCAAAATCAATAAAATGGTTGGTTCCCGATTGGCTGCATAACTACGTCCAGTTATCCATAATATATAACATATTTTGATTGAAGTAAAATGCAGGTTCGAAACAGTGAAGAGACTTGGTATTTTTAAGTACGTTTTATTCTATTCCGAGTGGCAGGCATGATTATATACAAGAAAACGCAGCGTGGCACTCACAGAAGTAAGAAAAGGGGAAAAAAGGGCCAAACAGATGATCACTAGCCTTACTCTGATTCTGGTTTTCTAGCCAGGCACCAATTCAATACACGTGTGACTTTTGACACCTTTTGAAGGGAAAAAGTATCACTTTCATTTAATACGTAGTACTGATGGCGCATTATTTTTACAAAGGGATTAATTAAACTGAAAGTGGAATTGGATCACGAAATAAGAGAATATTTTAGAATGAAGTTACTATGGGCTAAATTAAGATAAAATCTTGGAAATTAATTAAATTGAAATTAGAATTAAAATATCATACATATTTATATATATATATATCTGTTATTTCTTAAAAAGCTTAAGAAATGACGAGTAAACTTCATAAGACACTTTTTTAATAACCTACCGGATGCATGCAGACACGAAATAAATTAGAAAAATTTCTTACAAAAAATTGGGCTTTCATTATCACAAGCATGAATTCAGTTAATAGGATACTCTTATCATCATATGAAGAGAATTCTTAAGTATGAAAAGAAATTTCATTCCATTAACAAAATTTCTCATAAATATTCAAACCTATTTACAGTTTTATGAAGAAAAAGTAATTCATTCAAAGCGACCATCAAATGTCAACGGCAGACTTTATCTCGATATCTAGGGTGTTGCCACTCAAAACTGAATTCAATTTGCAAAGACGGGAGCTATCACACACCTGTTCATTCATATCGGATGCATTAGAATCAAGGTCATCTACTCATTATGTCATTTTACAGATTTTCTTTCATTTTACAATGGAGAGAGAATAAGGAAATTCAGCCAGATTTTAAAAGGGAGAAAATATTACGACCGGATTTTTTAGGAGAAAAAAGATTGCATGACAGAAATATTTATTATTTCAAATGGCCATATTTCTGAAAAATGAAATGAAATTTCTTTTTTCTTCTTATTTTTTTAGCTCGCTTAATTTTTAATTGAAATTTCCAAAAAAAATAAATCGTTCTAGGTGCATATTTTCACTTCTTAAATTATAATTTGGTTGCTCTAGATATGGTCTTACAGCATCAATCTACACATGCAGTCTCCTTTATTATTAAAAGTACAGATATCTTCTAAGATAACAACATGAAGATAATAAATCTAAATTATAAGGCAACGAAGTATTCATTCAGTTATGATATTGTTTTATATCGCGGAAAATCATGTTTTTAAATTTTAAGTTTGTATCTATAAAATTAATTAGGCACTGATGAACTGAATGTCATAAATTAAGGGTAAAAAAATATAGTTTTTAATTATGTTATGAGAAACTTTGCAGTAGAAGCATTACTAAAATAACGCCCTAATACTTAAATCATTTTAAATAAAGACGCCACATAAATGTTATGATATACAGATTTGATTGAATTCTTGTTATCATAGTAACATTTTTCTCATTCAGACGTCAAAAACTCTGTTCTTAGAACTTGGATGCATTTCCAAGTTTTAAGTATGATGAAGATGAAAAGATATTTGGAATTTTTCTATTTATGAATATGATGCTTCTTAAATGGAAAAAAAGAAAAGAGACTGATGAAATCTATTAAGTGACTTTAACGCAAAACTTAAAATTACTAAAATTTGGATAAATTCCAATTACCGATAAACTCGCTTTCTGTCTGACTGCCTAATCATGGAATATGAGCGAAAGAATTTAAAATTACAACAATTAAGATGAATAAAGTTTGGCACGTAACTTTTCTGTCAAAAACTAAATTTTTTAAAATCAAATTTCGGGTTAAATATGCTTATCTGTCTGTATGTACATGGATATGTAACTAAAATGCAATATTCCAAACAAATGAAATCTGACATGTAGTGTTTGCATCAATTTTAAAATTGTGTCTAATTTTGGCACATCCGTAAACTGCATGCCGCATTTTCTTCAATGCATCATAAACTCAAGACAAAACAGCGCTTTGTTAAATAAATATATATATATTTTGATAACAGGTATTATCACTCATGTATAAGTTCTTTTAATTATTACTTTTAGATATAGTAGGTGTTTTAGTTATTTAGTTACACTTTACCGTTGATTTTTAATACCTATTTTCGGTCCGTCATTTTTTTTTACATACGTATTGCCACTTTTTTCTGGTGAAAACTATCTATTTGTATAACAAGCAGTCATTAAGTATTTTTGTTAATGCCAGTTGAGATTGCATAGGACAAAGATACGATCAATCTTGACCGCATGTTGTATGTGTCCTCCTCCTTGTTTTTTTATAGAAAAGAAGAATAGAATTATATAACACCATATGAGAAAATCGTGAAAACTCTAGTTCGGATACCCCCCCCCTTTTTTTTTTCTTTTATCCAATTATAAATGCTGTAAAGAAAATGATTCTTCGAGAACAATGATTATTAAAAACGACCACAACTTGCAACTTGTAGCAGCGAATTTTACCAGAAAAAAACCGACTCGTTCTCTACGGCACGTGGCGTAGCTGGTGACATGAAAGATTATCAGAAGGGCTGACATTTAATGGAAAAGTTGAGAAAGTGACCTCCACGAGAACAATGATTACTAAAACCAACCACAGCTTGCGTATAATAAATTGGAATTTGGGGCAGCCAATTTCAGTCGAAAACCGACTCATTTCTCTACGGCACGCAGCATAATCGGAGATATGGGTGAGCATATGCATATTCTCTGTTACCAGACTGCAAGGTGCACCTGGAAACAGCAAACAGAAAAAGAGGGTGTGGAAAGGGAGGAGAGAAGTGAGTTTCCTCCAAAACCCTGCTATAAAGAGCCGATTAAAAGAAAGCACGGCCCAAGCATTGAAACTTCTCCAGTTATTTGGCCCTCCACCAGGAAATGCAGTGCAGAAAAAAGGAAGGTTGAGATTTCATTGAATTGCATCATCTTAGTCAGGTGTGTTGCGGGGGGGGGGGGGGGGAGGAGAAGGGAAACGGGTTCTAATGTATCTCTCCTTGACTCCTGGAGGAGACAAATTTAGCTTACTTTCTAGAAGATTAATCTTTTTCTCACTAATGGATTTAGGAAGGTCGAAATAAGGCCTACGTGAAAAGTGACAAGGAGGCGAATTCTCAGAAATATTGAATTTTGTAAGCTCTCGAAAGAGACTCGAATAAGCAGAGAGGATTTCTTTGCACGTCGCATTCGATATCAGGCAGGAGTATGAAAAACGATGATAAATGGCATGTTTGACGGAGACTTAACACGATTCAAAATAAACTGCATATGCAAGGGATAATTATTAGCACTTATTTTCTTTCTTTTCGTTCATGTTCAAGACGAAAAAATATGATCATCATAAAATACGAACCTGCTTGCCAGATATTAGAGTCACACTCGACGCCATATTTACAGACGAACTAAAATTGACTTTTAACTGTTTGCCATTCTGCGGAAGTAATGCATTTGTCATATATGTAATATCCTAAAGAAATAAACCTCACTATACGTATATATTCTGTCCAAAAGAAAATAATTTATAACTGCTCAGAAATAATCATTATTTCTACGATTTTAGTTTCAATATTATCAATTGTATCCAAATGTGAATAGTTTGTGCAACACAAAATCAACTTCAACGGATTGAATAACAAAGGACATATAAGGCAATCTTTTTTTTATTGCAAAAATAAAAATTAAATGCTGCATTAATTTGTTAAAATAGTTATATGTTAATATTTTAAGATGGTTTCCAATTGTATAACAGCATCCAATTTCAGTTCCAGGGCAACATTTCTAACAAAATTTTTATTATTAATAAATAATACTCCGAATTAATACCGGTAACCGGTAACTACAAGAACCAATCAAAATTACATTTCAAAATCTACACCTTATACGTGAGCAATGTATCCTGAGTTTTTCAATAAAAAAGGCCTTCAGATAATTGGCGCATACATTATTTTTATTAATTGGTATTTATATTATAAATGCCAATTTATAATATAATCAATTTAGAATATGTATCTGAGCAATAATTATAAAACATATGAACTTTTTTGAAATTAGAGATGTTATTTTTTAATTAAATGCAATAATTTGAATTTAAATATCTGATCAATTTAAATGTAGCAAATGTACTGCAAACGAACAACAGATTGGCTCTCTACTTCGAAATTAAAGTATCAATAAAAAAAAAAAAAAAAAAAAAGGAGAGATATTTTCAATTTGGAAACTCATCAATCAGACACCACATCAAATATATACTTATGTTAAAATTGAATATGTTTAGCTGTTGACTTTGGTTAAAGAAGAATACATCTTCAGAAGGTGTTTGACATTTTGTAATAAAATTGTTAAATTAATATCGATATTCGAATTTGATTGAAAATTGACAGCAGTTCTGAGTATTGTTAAAAATTTCTTAAATAAAATTGCTAAATAAATTTCGAGAAACGGTAACAAAAAGTTACTATGGAACTACTAGATATCTTCGTGGGATATACCATCATATATCTCGTGACATTAGGAAAAAAAAGAAGAAAGAAAAAAAAAAAGAGTGAAATTTGATTTCATGATACGCAAATATATGGCATTCTCTGTAAAAAATAATAATAAAAATCAAAGCCTTATTTGATAGTAATTTTCAAAAGAAATTTGACAAATTTATATTCTACTTAAAATTGTATGACTAACAATTAAAAATGAACCTAATTCCTTCAGGCACAGGCACAAACGGAAATGTTCCAAGGTTTCATCAAAAGTTTCTATATAGTGCTTTTACTATGTAGAAGTCTTTAAACCATACCAAATTAAACGTCAAAATACATGAAAGCTCTCAGTAACACAGAACTGAACTGTCTTACCACAAAAGATATGCACTCGTATCTCCTGATAACGCTAAAGCAAGAAAGAAATTTCTTAGTGGATTTTTTCCCTCCATTTTTTAAATAATCAACTAGTTTTGAAAATGTGTTCATTTTTACTTCTTTGTATAAAGATCAATGAAAAAAAAAAAAAAAAAAAAGAAGTGCTGCACCTATCAAAGAATTCAAAGTCGAGAGTTCACCGAATTTCCACGTTTCAGAGCTCCCTGAATAAGAGAAAAGCATTTTTGGAATTATGCCTGTCTGTCCGTGAAAACTATAACTCAAAGACGTCTTGGATTATGCGGATGAAATTTGATACATGGTCTTTAGTACATCACATTTGCAGATTTCTACCAAATTTTGAACGAAATATACTCAGAGGATCTCTGTTCGGCTATCCGAATACAGGTTAACATGATTACTACAAAACGAATGATGAATAAAATCTGGCACACAGGTTTAACATCTAAAGAGTAGATCCCCATCAAATTTGGAACCAAATCCTTCAAGGAGTTGATTGTCTGTCGGTCTGTACTTTCATAAGCACGCAAAAGCAATATCACACACACACACACACACACAGACACAGACACACACACACACACACACACACACAAAAAAAAAAAACAGTGACTTAAATGTATGAAATTTAAAGCGTAATTTTATGACTGAAATTGCAGTTCTGAGTTAAATGTTGGTTTTAATCAACTTAAAAAAAAGAAGAAAAAAAAAGAAGCCCAAAATGCACATTCACTTTTCTTGTACCTGTGTATAAACCGTATCTCAGCAATTAATCGCCAAAGATCACAAGTATTCGTAACTGTTTTTTGCCAATGACATGAGATTCATAATGCAGAAGTATGTTTATTAGAGTATACGAGAAATTTTAAGGAAGACCACTCCCCTTGGTTTTTCAACAAAAGCACAATTAAAATAACTCCTGTAAGCTTATCCTTCACAGAATTCTAAGGGATGTACAAAATATTAAAGGACCTCTTGAATTCAAAGGTATTAACACATTCAGGCATTAATGTGGTTGAAAAATATGCAGCAATGCAATTCAAATGTCTAATAAATCAGAAAAATGTGAGGTTCGGTACATAATTTTACGAATTAGTATTTAAAATTAGATTTTAAAAATTTAAAGTTTTTATTTTCTTTTTAATTAGAACTCAATAGAATAAATTTTCTATTAGCGGTAAAAATTTATTAAATACGTTATAATCTAGTAAAATTTACAAAAGCGCTCCCTCTCCCCTTCTCTGCATATTGAGTAAGTGTAGAATCTTGCATATGTTTAACATACGATTACTGTCTCCATTGAAATCTAAAATTCTAGAAGAATTTAAACTAAATAAACGCAGATTGCCACTCTTATTCGTAAGAAAAGGGACTCTAAAATAGTTCTTAAAAGACAAAAGGGTGTCAGATTATTTTTGTCAAACATTCCATCATCATGTCAAACGTGCGAAATTCTTTCGCTGAACTGCAAATGGGTTAAGAAGATGCAAAAAGTATGAAAGATTTCCTTTTTTAAAAATCCTTTTTTTATATATTTGAAGGATTCCAGCGTAAAACAAGTATTATATTTCAGGTTCATTTTTTTTTTTTTTTTTCCAACGTCAACCCTCATGGCGCTCAGAATATATGAGCTATTCCTAAGATAGATGAGGTAAAAATTGGATACAAACACCCTTTGCCAAACTTCCTCCACTCCCCCTTCCATCACACGCCCACCAGTGAAAAATGGCTTCTCCCTAGTGGCATAATTTACTTAAAGCAATTAGGTTTGCAACACGAGCTGTACTGGTTGTGATGAACGCCTGCTGAGCGAATAAAAAAAATTGCGTCAAGAGCACATTTAAAGAGATTTACTGCTTTTCTTTCCACGGAGAATTCAAAATTCGGATTTTTTTTTATGAGCACGTACACCAAAAACATGAAATAATAAATGCCTTTTCATTTGTAAAAGGATAGCTGATCCATTAAAAATTATTGTCGGAGTTTTAAAAAAGAACTGTCAACTTGCGTCATTACAAAAGCTTCTAAGAAATTTTTAATGGTCTTATATAAAAAGCATCCCCCCTCCCAACAGTCTTGTTTTGTTTTTTGGATGCTGCGGGAGTATCAAACACAAATAGCACAAAGCACTACTAAAAAAATACATGAAGTGGAGATAAATTTTTAAAAATAAGGCATACTTTACATGTTAAATTCGAACAGATCAATAATGACAAAATGTAAGGGGCGCGACTAGCAATGTGAAAAACATTGATAGTAGTTGGAGAGTGCACACATATTTCATCTGACTGCTTGCATTACTCAATAGTTATCAATGTATTCATGCCACTAATTGCTTTTCCGATATTAGAATCAATTATGGCTTATCCGAAACAAATTACATCTGTACACTGGATTTAAAACAACTATTTTGAAAGACAAAAGCAACAAAACTGTTTAAGAGCAGTTCTGAAATTAATATTACTCCATTACTAACGAAACAGGTACTTAAAAAGATGTTTCCGACACCAAGTAAACTCTTTAAAACTTTCAAGTATTTTGACACTACTGAATAAATAAAATTAAAAATATTACTATTTAAAATATTATTATTACAATTTTTTAAATAGCCCCCTTCAATGGATTTTCTTTTGATCACTCATGAATAATTTGGATATGGGAGTTAGATTATGTAATATGGGTGAGAGTGAGGTCAATAAATCTGATCCCTCATTCGTCCTCGAAATAAGGCAGCGCATCAAAATAATAATAAATAAATAAAAACAAATAAATAAATATAAAACATTTTTTTAAATAATGTACGACACGAATGCGTTGATACAACACATAAGGCAAAAGGAGAGTTGCTAGTATCTCAGTTTTTCATTTGTATTTGCATTTTGAACGACATTTCCCCCTTTTTTTTATTTATGTTTTATTTGTTTTGGTTTAATAATATTAGCGTCCCATTTTGAAAAAATAAAAAACTATTTTGAGCTGCTAACGTCCGCAATACATCAACTGGAGGACATTACTCTGAATATTTCAGATTTACTGGATATTGGGTTCACATATATTGCGGATCTTTAAGAGCAATAGGATCTCGAACTTGAAAACTTCCTCTTCAAGGTCGATATCTTAATACAAGGCGGCCGAGTCTCATTTCAATCATTTGTTAATATTTTTTATTATTTGTTGTTTTATTAGATTAGTATCCCATTTTGAAATTATACAAGGGTTCTTTTTGGATGAACCAAGTGATTTTGAATCAAAGACAACGATAACATTTAATTTGTTGTTAATAATAAAGGATCAAGTTCTACAGTTCAGTTTGTTCCGAAAAAGATGTTTTTCATTATCTAGCTGGGCACAACAACCAAACCTAGCTGTACAATTCCTAAAACATACACAGTCAACTAACAATTTCTCATTATCCAAAAGTATATGAACTAAATTCTTTTTTCTCCCTTCAATTAAATTATATTTTACAGATTACAGTAAAAGTTGTATAATTCGTATTCTTTTCTGGGGAAAAAAAAGGAGAAAAGCTCCTTAATGAGTTTTTTATGTGTAAACTACCTTAGATCAATTAGTGAGATCCTGAATTGATGCAATGCGAAAGAATTAGGCCTTGAAATTCAGAATCGTGAAGAAATAACGAGGGCAACACCTGCACTATCACATCCTACTCACTAAATTCGCACAACGCATCAAAGCGATCAAATTTAACGAATACCAGACTTACACAAAGGGAGCCTTCAGTAGAAACGAGACCAGGCTACGGCTATATGATCCATGTTAATTAAGAGAGAGAGAGAGAGAGAGAAGTTGTATAATCGTTGCGCGTTAGCATGTGCACACGTGACGTCACATTGTCCATTAAGAAAGTCTTTCGAGAACGCGAAGGTGAAAAAGGTCCGAGGTTTTGAAGACAGCTCGTCGCCAGCCAGCGAAGGCAACGAACTCCAATAACCTTAGGAGAATCAGGACGAACGTTTGTTAAGAATTTTGTAAATAATTATAGTTATTAATCTCTACGTTAGATTAACTCTGATTACTTAATGACTTGCTTCAACCTACAGGTTGGAGTAAGAGTTTATAGAAAGACGACTTGGAGAATGTTCAACTGAAATGCTTATAATCATGAAGTTCTGTAATGAATATTCTGTAACTATACATTTTATGAGAAATTATATAAAATTCTCATAAAATTGGTAGTTGCATAATATGAACTATTGAAATTTTTATAGCTGCAAAGCTTTATGAATATAAGCTTTTCATTAGGCCATTAAAGTTATTATATAACTCACCTGATAAAAGTCACAATTCAAACTTTTACCAAATGGGACTTGCAACTTGTATAGTTCAAGACTTATTTTCATAATGCAATGATTTTCAAAGTATTTTTAATATAGAACACTTGTATGAATTATAAGCATTAACCATGAATTAATATTAGTACATATAATGAACAGATAAAAGAAAAGTAAAGTTGGGGAAAAAGAAATCATGATTATTTAAGTAAATCTTTTATCTCGATAATTATCAAAAAGCCATAGCGATGGCATAATAAATTTTTATTTCCTTGATGGGAAAGACTTGGATCTTAATGTGCTAACACAGCCTCGCAACCTTCTTTGCAGCTCATTCAATCTTCCAATCAATTTTCTCTTTGTCCCAATCAAGGATGTCTGAATGCCAATCTCCTTAACCACAAACGCTGCCACCGTGCTGATCACGCGATTCCTGCAAAGAATAAAATCTAACAAAACCCAATCCATTAGCATCACATTCGGTTTCTATAAAATAAAATAAATAAACATTAGAACATGCAACACGCAAGCCATTACACAATAGGCACAGCAACCAAGAGGAGATAAAAGCAAAACTAAAAATACCACCTCGCCCCTCACGAGAATCCTAATTTAAATACAAACTGCACCTGCTCTTTCTCTCCACCTCCCCCCACCAACTCTCTCGACCGGCAACGGCGCCAAACTGTCTGGATCGACTCGGTACAAGTCACTGACGTCAGCGCAAAACTTTAAAAAGGAGACAAAAAAGCAAGAAAAACGCGCCAACACCATCTGGGAAAAGCGCCCATCTCTGCCAAGACAGACAATGCAACAGACGAAGGAATTGTCGCCAGAATTAGTTGCGAAAGAGACACACCTGATGTGGATACCTTCTTCTTACCTAACTTTTTTTTTTTTCTGTCTCATCTAGAATAGTTTAAGGGGAAAGGCTAGCAGTTTTTAAAAGATATTGTAAGCGATTATTTTCAAACAAATCGTTAGCGTATACAGATAAAAACAAGGAAACAGGCTATTAAAATCAGATGCGATATTAGGAAGAATTATTTAAAATAGAAGGCTATATAAAACTTGCAAGTTATTTCAATACGTCAGAAGGTGCTGCAGTTTTTATGATAAAATAACTATAAAGAAAATTTGGGAAAATTAAGATATTTTGATTGGCAAACAATACATTTTTTAAACTAAAATAAGATAAACTAAGTCAGAAATTTGAAGAAGGGAATAATAAATCTGTGTTTTGGGTAAGTAAATAAAAAAATATATATATTTCTATTAAAAATTATTATTATTATTAACTAGCCGTCTTCAGTGACGAGCTGATCACCAAACATATTAACAGCGGTTATTAATTCAACCGTCTTATTTAACTTTGATGCACTACATGTTATCATAAAAAAAAGTACTATTCTTCAATTCTGCTACTGCAATCGCCTGCACCATTTTTTTTTCTATTGAATTTAGAATAATTTGAAAGCTATTTTATGTCACTCCGATTTTTCGCCGATGGATGCGTCAGGAAATAGAAGTAAGTAAACCAAACAGATCACAAAACGAACTATTAATAATTACTTTCACTCAACTTAAAAATACATATAGTTCTGAAGCCATCTCTCCATTAGTTGACACGAAAACAACTACCACTTGGTCAACTTGTAGGATGATTTTGTTATATATCAGTGCCATTACTAATATAAATTATTCTATGTATGGTTGATTTTAATCTCTCTCTCTCTCTCTCTCTCTCTCACACACACACACATTTGAATTTCATTCAAGTACTTTTGGAACATTTACTAATATCGATTGTTTTTGCTTCATTTCCCAAATTCAAATTTGGTGCAAAATGCTCACACTATAAAAAAAATTTCTGCAAATTCGATACAGATAGAATCTTTTACCGAATTTCATCCATCTAAATCGTAGTACATTTGAGTAATCGTATCAAAATCTACATAAGATAAGGACAGATAGATATTTAATAAAAAAAATTCATTTAAAATTTGGTTAAAACATACAATTTTGGGGTTTACCACTTAGCAAATATTTGTTTAGTTCTTTCCATCATGGAGGTTATTAAATTAGCAAAGTGATGTAATTCTAAATAATATTTTTATTAAAAAATTTCTTTTTACGGATGCAAGAAGATCTTATACTTGGAAATGGATCCAACACAAGCGATCAAATTTTCAAGCGAATACAATATTATATACTTCACAGACGAGAAAATTGGAAGAGATTCGTCTAAAATAATGATTGGAAATATGGCTGAAACAGTTCATGCTTGTTTGTATGCCACATCGCATAAATGTGCATGACGGTAATATTTCTCAGAAGGCCGCGTCACACACATGCTTGCATTTTTATCTTCATATCCACTGTACATTGACAGTGAGTATTTTATATAGGTTACTGATATTGTGACATGTAGGAAGTTTCTTTTAAGTGCCATGTCGATCATATGTGGGCAACATAAAAATAAGCAAAGTACTAAAACAATTAACCAAATCATACATCGCACAACATATTTGATATCAAATCAACTGAATGCGAATTGCAGAAAAGCATGTCGCTACCCCGTAAGAAATATAATCCATTTGACCTTGGTATTCGATGTATTAAAATGGAAAATTCATATTGAAAATGTTGAGCAATATTTTTATAGTGAAACTAAACCTGAAATTTTTAAATATGATAGTTAAATAACTTATTATTATATCTATCTAACTTACTGTCTAAAATTCGGTTTTGTGAAAATTAATATAATGCAAATTTATTGCTTTAAATCGTTCTAAATTTTTCAAGCCAGAAACAAAGCTCATATTAAAATAATAAAAGCATTTGAAAGGCATACAGTCATTAAATAAATCAGACTTAGAACCATTTCTCTGCTTTGCCATACCGGAAGCATTTCAAGAAATTTTGATCTCGTTACAAATCCTCTGTTATGTCAATAAATAGTAACCACAAGCCTCTGTTACATCAGATTACTTTATAACCTTGGCAATTCTGTAGATACGTGACACGATAATATCATTCAAGTACGTCGTAGGCGATAAGAAACATAAATCAGAGAAAGACAAGCGGCAACAAATTTCTAAACGTAATCTCTTCTCCCTGCACTATTAATATATGCTTTCATTCGCAAAACAGGTGGGGCACACGTGATCTCCCATGCATCTCCTTGGATTTAAGCTGAGGTGATGCAGATTTAAAATACTTACGAAAACTGTAGAGAAAACAAATTTATATTTCTTAAGATTGCAAGGATTCATAAAATTAATGACACTAGCTTTCATTTCAAATACATATTTTCCCCCCAATGCATCTGGAGAGAAGATGATTCAATTGTCTCATCAAAATTCGAACTCTAGATTTTGATGAATTTTGCCGCTTTAGACAATTCTGAATTCGTAAAATTAATGCTTGGAATTAGAACTGCCTGTCTGTGGAAATGTATATAAACACATTAATAAAAAAAACAAAGATATATATACGGAAAAGAATAGTATGGGATCCTTGCTCCCAAACTGTGTATTTCTGTCAAATTTTGGATCGCGTCCGTTCAAGGGAAATATTTTCTTTATTATATCAAGAAGTTAGTTTACAACACGGTTGCTTAACTCTTTAATCATCGCGCCCATGTGTCATGCATACATCAAATTATCGTATTTTTGTATTCCGTATGCTAAATTTCAGGCAGGTATAGATGTTTTAATTTGATACAAAATTATGTAGAATCTCCAAATGTTTCAAATGCTCAGCTCTTGGTTGAATTGATACGAGGAATCACTTTCAAAACAGTGGGTATTATCTAATGAGATAACACAGGGGGGGGGGGACGAAGGGAATTAAACGCACAGAGGAAATTTTTTTCTGTTACACTAAACGACTACACGGCGCTGTTCAAAACAATAGCATCGACTGCTATAATTTCCTCAAAAGCAATGGCACAAAGAAATAAATTCGAACAGAATATTATATTTTCTACCTCTTGTACACAGAAGTTATAACCATTTGTAATTATGCATTTGTTTTTAGTAATCCTGTATCACACACGTTAAGTTATTGAATTTATTTTTATTTCTATGCCTGTTATCTCTCCGCCCAAAGAAAAAAAGACTATTCTAATCCCTCGTATAAGATTATATCGATTTTACATTATTACTTTGGATGTTTTCAGGACATTTTTTTTAAATTGAAAATTATCAAAAGCGCATATGCATTCAATAATCATCGAGAATATCCGTGGAAACATCCCTAAACACCTTGTGTAAATTCCGTGGCATCTGCGTACAAATTATAACAAACGACGTTGCCTGAAATACGATTGTATAGCAAAGAAGTACAGGTTTTGAAAAGAATTGCAACAATGCAATCTGCTCTTATGATTTGGCGAATACTATGTGCAAGTGTGACGAATCTGGTAGTGTGCGATAGTGCTTCACAATCGATTCTTAGAGTAGCTTAAAACAGAGTCAAGTATTTCACCAACGTTTACTTTTATAATTTTGTTCACTAACGTTATTTTTTACTGTTATAATTTTTTGGGAAACACAGTCCTATTGTTCACCAAGTAATCAAAATAATATTTTAAAAAAATCCCTGTGGTCATCCAGAAAATATTTTATGTAATAAATCTGTTATAAAGAGACCCTACAACAGAAATTACACTACTTTAAAAACAGGACAAGCATAAGGAATTCAAAGACTAGTCAAGTAAGAGAAAAAGTTGGTAACTTTTTTTTTATTTTGAATTTTATAACATAAAACAAAATATTATATTGTAAACGGTCATAAATTTTGGTTTTGTCCCAGGTAGTTGGCATTTATTTTCTGCTATCATCTTTCCTACTAGGGGATAAATTCTGTACAAAAAGGTTACTCCGTTTTAGCCCAGGATGAATATAAATAATTTAAGTAATTCTGCATTTCTCTCTCTCTCTTTTAACAAAAGGAGATTATATTGTTTCCCAGCAGTAATGTAACTTTCCCTCTCCTTTGTAATATTTTTCAAACACAATCTCCTTTTTCAACAATATTACCACACTAAGAATTCTATTAAAGGAAAAATAATGCATATTATACTTCAAATACGCAAAAAACTTTCAACTTTTCAATCGACAGTCATTCTTAGAGAGCATCCATGAAAGAGAAAAATAAAAAGGACCGCATTCGACCCCAAAGATTCTTTTCAAGATTGTGAAGGAAATCACCTCACTTAGGATCAAATGACGTTAAGACAGTAGGAAAATGTTGTGTTTCCGGGATGCTGCAAGCGTTGTGGATCCCTCGGGTGTTTGGCTCAGAATGAAAGAATACACACAAGTATAAATAAGAAACGTATAATGAGAATATGTGCATATAAAATAAGGGGCGCTAGTTATCATTTCACTGATTCCGTATTTGTCCATCACTTTTGAACATATTGACGCCGAGAACAATGCTCTTAACTCCATTTTTACTTTCTCTTATCGGCTCTACGTTTTAGACCTATCAGAGATCCAAAAACACAATTTTAAAAGGTGTCTGTCTGTTTGTGACAAAGATAACTAAAAAAATGCTTTAAGCTAGAACGATGAAATTTAGTATATGGCCTTTACAACAAATTTAAAGATTTCTGTAAAATTTTGTTCAGGGGCAGTCTATCTGTCCGATAGTTAAGATTCGGTACACAGATTTAACATCTTAAATGTAGACACTATTTAAATTGTGAGCCAAGTCCAGCAATGGGCAATCCGTCTCTCAGTCTGTACTGTCAGAAATATATAAATGCAATAATTCAAACATGAAATGACTTAAATACATCGAATTTAATATGGAGTGCAGTTTTGAGTTAATTTTGTTTCAATTGGCTGAAAAAAAGGCGTCTAAACACAAAAACGATTTTCTAATATTATTAACCGCATGCCTGATATTAATCGCCAAAAATCTCGCCAAGGATCACACGAAAGATTCAGTAAAAATATTAAATTCAATACAAATTTATAATATTCATAACTATTGTATACCAATGCCACACAAAACGTTGTCTGGGATAATACCCTTATTAGAGAGAATACGAGAAACTTTTGGGGAGATCACTCCAACGGGTTTTAAGTAACAGTGCTTTAAAAGAGGAAAAAATTTTGAATGCATTCAACGCGATTATTACTAGCCTGCTGACTGTATGAATTATATGCATAACGAAATATTTTCATTATATATTATACACTACATTTTGCGAAGGGACAATAAATCATGGCTAACACTCGGCAAATATTCCTGACGAATGAGAGAGACATCCCATCCATGCCGATTAAAATGTTAGCATTTAGCTAACAAGATCGAAATTCTTTTTTTCAAACTCGTAACTTACAGAATCCTCTTTAATACCCCTAAACTTCCAGAAATCTACCAAGCCATGTAGATGAAAGACTTGGACTATCTGTTAACCATCTTCTCTTTATTCACCAGAAGAATGAAAGATAAACATTGCTTCGTAGTAAGCATATAAAAGAAGATAATTTTTTGGCGCGCATGCAGACATAAAAGTAGAAACCTATATCCCGCATCCAATCATGGCCAAATATGGTCATAGCACCTACTTTTACCACATCGGAAATCGTAACTGACAAAATCTGCATATTTCAGTATGCCAATGATAATTTAATTCCCTAGTTCACTAGTTAATGATATTTTTAATTTACAAGGTTCATTTTTTTTATAGGCCAGAAAAAATTCAGTTCCAATGAACTGCATTACTTACTGATAGAGCTTAAATCAGATAGAGCTTGATGATATTACTTATTAAGTTTTTACAATTCTCTAGATCTCAGTTAACGATCTTTTTGATTGCAAATTGTGCAAAATTATACTTCAAACTAAAAATATGAGGAATGATCCAAATTATGACAAGTCCATTATTTTCGCCTTATTATGAAAAATCCTAATAGCATCCATTATAATGAAAGCTATCCATACGTTTAAAAAGCAGCAAATATATTATTTTAACGATAATGTAAATGAATATCCTTTTCGGTTGTAAAACACATTAATAAATTTATTTTGTTACTTAAAGCAAACCTAACCTATTTAAAATAATTTCTGAAACTTGATAACAAAGAGAACAATTTTATTAAAGATATGAAAAACACATTTCTATAAAGGTCTACTTGATATATTTTGAACTAGAGTCTTCCTTAGCAACAGCGCACTTTAGAAATAGCCAGATGTTAAGATACTAACAGTTATATTACAACCCAATTAATTTAATCACAGGAACTGAAGAATTTGCCGAACATTCTTAATTAAACAATGCTCTCTTGAGTTTCAACAACTAATGCTACTACGTCCTTGAAACACTCCACCGTTCCAAAATGCATGCAGATGGTCATCTTAGAGGCTGAATAGTCAGTCAATGGAAATGATGGAGCATTTCATTCTTCAAAAACGGCGCATAAAGCCCGAAGAAGAAAAAAAGGTTCACACTTTGCACTAGCTCTACGTGTACACCGAAAAAATTAAAACGGCTTTTATCAATGGAAACATAATAGATAATTATAGGGAGGATGTTAGCAATCCCATTTGCAACCGCCCAGCTCCGACACCGTCTAAACCATTAACCCGAGTTCAGATGGGAATTAACGAAGTCAGCCAGCACCCGGTCTATTATAACCGCATACATCATACTCTGACGACTATGTCCGATGTTAGGTTCAGCAGACGGAACCCGCCTCTATGGAGGTTTCTTTTTCGCGACTCTTGTCTGCCTTCTCTTTTCCTGGAGGGTGTATGTCTCGTCTGTTGTTCGCATGCAGCAGCCAGATTAAGTCACTTTTTCTTGCAATTTTAAGAGGAAGATAGGAATTAAGAACAACAGAGAATGTGTCTGGACGTTAGGTCTGGCCATCGCAATCTTCAGTTCGAAAAAGATTCTATCAACGGAAACATTGCTCCTTTATACAAGAATGCGTTCCTACATTTTACAGTTCCATTGAAACAGAGATTGTAATTTCTTTTTTGCTAATATGCAATCTACACTAGTAATTATATTCTTAGTTCATGCTCACAGATTTAATGAGAACGCGATTTTCGTACAAATTTCTTTATTTTACACACACACACACAACACACACACACACACACACACACACACACACACACACCATCTAAAAATCAAAATTTTTCTTATACACTGAAAATTTCAAATGTTACAGCAGTTTCTGAGTAGGATAAAATTCCATCCCTGCAAGAAATACATTTCACAATGCATTAGTTAGAATAAATCTTTTATTAGCTGGTGAAGATATTTTTTTTATTAGCGTAAATGAAATTGTTCGTTTTAATTTTTATGTAACATTTTGATAGTAAAATTTCTAATCCCAGCCCTTCTAATCTAAAAAATAAAAAAAAAAAAAAAAAAAAAAAAATTATATAATGAATTTTAGAGGCACATGCATGATTTTTTAGAGAGGAAAGGTAGAAGAAGTGAATACATATAGATTTTATAGTAATTTGAATCAATTACTACAATATAATTAAGCAGGTAAAAAAAATCAGTGCACTCCATTCTTTATTTAAAAAAAAAATATTAGAGAATAATGTTTAAAATAAAGAGAAAAATTTAAATATTAGAGAAAAATTTAAACGCCAAAATACTTTAGCCTTAGCAACTTTTCTGAAAACCATGGCATAAATTGAAATGGAAATAAATAAAAAGAACATTCAAACTGAAGTTCATTTATGTGTCACGCACACTTGATTTTTGAATCCATTCCGTATCTTGTAAGGGACAGTAGCCGGAAGAGCAGAACATGTATTACAGCAACGCGATATGCACAGTGAGATGATGTGCGCTATTATGTTTTTTATTTGGTTCGATTCGTTTCGCAGGTTCTTTTTGAATTCAAAAAATTATCGTTTAGCAATTTTTAAATTAAAATAGTTTTTAATTGAATGAACTTTTTAATGCAAACCCAATAGATATATTATACCACCTGTATATTATAATTAACTGTTTAATACCACCCAATAGATATATTATAATCCGAACTGATATCACCTCTAACTAACTTGGAATTCTAGCTATAGAATATGTCGATGGCATCAAAATGGAACACCAATAAAGAGAGAGAGAAGCAAAATAAATAAATAAAAAGGGCGAGAACAGCATTCCTAAGAACTAAATACATAAACAAATAAATTGACGTTTGAAATGCAAACTTTAAACCTCCGATGCTAATTTCTCTTATGTGCTACCGAAGGAGAGAGTCTCACGGCACATGCTTGTTCCCAATAAAAACCTGCAGTTGAAAAGCAAAAATGAGGCATCCTGTTGCCATGACAGCTGAAAATGAATGGGAGTTCATGAATAATTAAACACATGCAAATCGGGAATTCGGCTTTTCATCGAGACGAAATAACGAGGCCGCGATTTTATGCATTGATGGCGATATTTAAAAAGTTCGGAGATACTATCGGGAAGTCACGGATAACTTCACATCACTCTTTAAATTGACTGCTCGCCCCAAGTTCTCTCTTCCAATGAAGACTGCTTACAGATTTCATCATTACGTAAAGTGATATAAAATATTTTAAAACAGCGCCCTCACTTGACATTTAGATTACTGGGTTTAAATCTATAAATAGACTGAAAGCTAAAATCGACTGAAATAATGCCGGAATTATTAAAAATCTTTGGTGGGAGAAGTGAGTGTTCTTAAAAGCCTCCAATATAGTATATTTGCAGATGATACGAATGAACTAAGCACAATAGCATTAGGGATTGCAATATCAGACCAAAAGTTCAATTCGCTATTTTTTTGGATCTTAATAAGAGGATACCAGTTTTAATACAGGCAGTAGAAATTTTAGAAAAAGAAAGAAAACATAGGTGTTTCTTTTGTTTTATTTGCCAGTTTTGTTAGAGAGTGTAAATATCACAAAAAATAATCTGTAACTTATAAATTATAACAGTATATAAAAAATCACAAAAAAGTAAAGGAACATCTTATTTATTTAAATCCCAAAAAAGTATAAATATCACTATTCAGTCTGTGGTACTATTACAAATTTTTGAAATGTGATCTTAAAAAGCGTAATGATCAATGTACTGCCATTAAGCCTGGAACGTAATTTTGTGCATAAATTATCAGCTGTTGAAAACGCCTTTTCGGCATCTACGTTAGTTGGTGGTACTATTAGCAATGTCATATATACATTTCCAGATATTTACCTCTAATTCCCTCATCTTCAAATAAATCGATTTCTCGTCGGATGGTTTTGAATATAGTTTATTTCAGTATTGTATTTTGGTTTGTTAAAAATTTTTTATTTATCGCTAATTCTAATTTTTATTCAAGAGACAATTCCTTATCACTATCGACATTAGTATCATAATCTTCGATAACTGTACCGAATTCTTCTGAATGTAGATAGGTCTGTGGGTAAAAAATTTTAAGAAAATTTACTATAAACTTGAGCAGATTTGAATTGGTTAGTCTCTTTTCTTCCTTTTCACTTTCATTTCTAAAATCATTATAAGTATGTAAATACCGTAAGATATTTTCTATAGTTCGTCAACGGATTCTGAGACGACCACATTTCGACGACTCCATCTCATTAAGGGGTGAGATGCGGAACGATGAGTGCATTTCCGGTATTCTCTTTGACCTTGGATTTCCCCTATTAGATACTAGTAAATGTAAACATCTCCTCCTTTCACCCTTATTTTGACGAATTAAACCTATCCTAACGCATGCGCAAAAACACGGTAGGTTTTACAATCCGTTGCTGAACTATACTCTAGTATTTCGGTATGCCTTTCTTTTGTTGTCAAACAGTATTTTATCACTTCTCTTGCTGAATACGATGCAACTTTGTATTCACAGTCTAATTAATTTCGCCCGTTCGGGAGACATAAAAACAAAAACGTCTACTATTTTGCTATGTTGGCGATCCCTGAGCATATAGTGGAGACAATTTAAAAAATTTCTAGTAAATACCAAAAAAACGGTATTTAAACTTGTGAGTACCGGTATTGCAAAATTGTACAAAAGGCTCAAAATACCGGTATTCGGTATTGCAATTGCTAAATAGCATTAAAAGTTCCGAATAACATAAATAAATAATTGTTTTTAAACATTCCAAAAATCTTTTTTATTATTGGCTAACGAAAGGTTTAGAAACTGAAGATGGTCGAAAAAGATCTTTGTGTTCAAACACTGCGACCACCCACCCCCGCTAAAAAAGTTTGTAATCATTTGCGCGAATTTCCAATTACTGTCAATTGTCCATTTACATTTTTCTCAACTAAAGACTTTAGGAAAGGAAGAATTATGGGTCTTAAAAAAAAGGAAAACCGTTATTCTATATATTTCATGAGTAAGAAGGGGGAAAATACTTTTCCTTTTCAACAAAATCTATCTTTGTAAAAAATTAGCTCTCATAACAAGAAGTAAAGGTCCTTTGTATTCTTTTTCCTAAATAATATTAAAAACTATATTTATTCGAATATTCCTGAAGCGCTAGAGAAAGGCTCTCTAATCTAATTTAATCAATGGAATTCCACACACACACACACACACACCCAAAGTCGATTACCGAATACAAAAAGTGAGATTATGAAGGGAAAAAAAATGTAGAACTTATAATAATACAATATACACAGGAATATCCGGCCTAATGTGGTGGAAGGACTGGCCGGATAACAAAAAAAAGCCGGATAGATCGGAGTTATATGAATTCATTTCTTTGCCCACCAATACCAGAAGGTAAAATTTTTATAGCAAAACTCACTGTTATAATACGTAATTTCTCACTTCTTATTGAGTACTAAGCTCTACATTTATCTCAATGTGAACACAGCCGCTGCCCAGTGAATCATAGAAGCAGTTGTCGATAACGTGTCGAGTTAAAATATTGGGATGTTCGGAAAGTAATTTCGTTTTTTCCCGACAGAGGATTTAATTGTATTTTTTTGCACCCAACTTCACATTTAAGCCGTATAATTTTTATATGCTTTAAGAGTTCATATAGCAAGGCTTGCGTGTGAAAAATTCCAATTAATTCTACGCAGTAGTTTTTGGTTGGTGCCCTTTTAAATATGGAGAGCGATAAGCAGCATTTTCGACATATCTTACTGTTTTACTACAGAAAGGGTAAAAATGCTGTTCAAGCCAGAAAGAAATGGACCGATGTGTATGGAGAAGGTGTGTTGACAGTACGCCAGTGCCAGAACTGGTTCGCTCAATTTTTTAGACGGTAAAACCTTCACCTTCAAAAACCACCTCGATCAGTTTTTTGGTAGCAAAGACCAAAGCTTTTATGAGCGTGGAATTATGCTACTACCAGAAAGATGACAAAAGGTGTTGGACCAGAACGGCCAATATATAATTTAATAAAGTATTTGTTTATTATACGAAAACTGTCTTTCATTTCAACAACAACAAAAAAAAAAAAAAAAAACGAAATTACTTTCCGAGTGCAATACATAAACTACCCAATAAAATAAGGTAGTTTATATATTGCACTAGGCGTTTCAATTTTTTAGAGGCAAAGTAAATTAAAGGATACAAACTGTTCACATTTTAACATAAATTCTGTAATGCCTAACGTAAATGCAGGAAACATAAAACATTAACGTAAATCGTAAACCTAAATCTTAAGAAAATTGGCTCTAACTGATTTTATTCTTCATTAATAAATGATTACGCAGATATAAAAAGGTAAGTCTTATCTAAGAGTCAAAACTTACAGTTTTTAGGTTTTGAAAAAGTCCTTAATAGATGACTTAATAGACGCCTTGGCTTCCTCATTAAATTACGATAAAAGAAAACTGTGCTATGATAGAACGGAAGCCGAATAGTCGCGAACCGGACACTCGCGAGCGTACTGTACCGTTATTTTGTGAAAAGCAAAACAAATGAAAATGGAAAACTAAAGAGATTCTAACAACAATTGTGTATCACCCGGTGTACAGATTACAGAAATCCAAAGTGAGAAATGTGAATATTTAACATATATATGGAAGATTTCTGACAGTTGACCTAAATTACATTTACAATGTGCTTCCTTTGTCATTTATTTCCAGAATTTCTTTGCTGAATTCATGTCATAAAAATCTGAAATAGCTACCACTCACAATTGGATTCTTATAACAAATACTTTTTGTCTCTATAGAGAGAGCTTTGAATGGAGGTATTCCAATTCGAGGTCCTTTCACTTTCGATAAATCAGAAACAGAAACAATATTTACCTTTCCCATTTATTTATTCTTTTTGGAACGAATACTATCAAAACTAAAGTGTCAACAAAAGCGGTAACAATAGAAATCATTAAAAGAGGCACAAGGAAAAAAAAAATCTTCATCTAAAAAAAGTTTATTATAAACTCACGTTTCATGACACGTTATTTTCTTGTGATAGCATCATCAAGACATCGCGTGAAGCGTATTTATCACTGCACAAGAGGCTTTGCAATATTCTACATACAAAAGACGCACAAGCATTTTTAAAAATTAATGTCATTTCACTGAAAAAAGGCTTTATGATGAGTACTAGATGAGGGAGGGGGATCAGCAGACGAAAACAGTTAGTCTTTTTTGTTGCAGCACAAGTTGTATGTTGTATATAAAACGTGCGTGCACTAAGTAAAAAAAAAAAAAAGTAATAAAATAAAAATTGGTTCAATCCCGTTGCATGAATGCTGACCAATGCAAATGCTCAAAAACGTGGTTTTGTTATTAGATTAAACTTTTCGTGGAAGACACTCATGGTTTCCAGTTTCCAGAAACTTTAGGAAATAAAATGGTATTTAAATGTAGAGTTTTGCATAATACAATGAAATAAGCTTCATAATTAGTAATAATTCATAATTTGTATGATTAAAGCATGCGTTTAAAGAAATGATGAAACCCTTATATCTGAAATAAAAGATAAATAAAAAATAAAAGAACCAGTTCATAACTCAATATCCATTGGCAAAGTATTTCTTAAACTTTTAAACGAAGATTAGTTTGGGTTTAAGAGACCAGGTTTGGAGAAGATATGCACAAATTTCAAAGAAA
>JAPMOR010102965.1:93365-120183 GCA_026543865.1 Argiope aurantia
TATATATATATATATATATATATATATATATATATATATATATATATTTGGAAAATTTATTTCAGAGTATAAACAAAATTTTTATTTTTAAATTTATCTTTACCTAATACTCATCCTCGAATATGTCTAAAAATCCTTGGTTTCTAGATTCTACGAGTCACTAAACAAATTAGTCTTAGATTAATTAATGTAAAACATCAATGAATTATTAGGTAAAATTAAGACTCAAGAGCATGATATAAACCTGAAATCATGAACCTGAAATTCTACCAGTATTTGCCATCACTCTCAAACAATAAAGTTCACGTTGCAGTAATTGTAGAAAAAAGCTTAACGTTATTAGTTTCGTAAGTTAAAAAAAATAACAACAAACAATCAAATAATAATAATAGGGAAAAGATAAAATTTACTTATTTTTGGTAGCTAAAAAAAAAAATCCAATTATAAACAATCACATCGAATCTTTATCATCAGTAAAATAAAAGTATCAACTAGTTTAGAAAATAGTCCATTCACTATTTATACGTGATCCATTCACTAAAATTACAGCAAATAGACCAGATAAACAAGATTGTTGATAAACTCATAAAATCGATTTGTGCTGCAGATAAAAAATATATCTACAATATTTCCTGACGACAGTAAGCCCTATTTGGACAATAATGTTGATCTGACATACTACTGATGTTTTACCCTAAAATTTATTAGAGAAATATATAAATAAAATAACATCCACAATCAGATAAGCTATAATGGTAAACTACTTTTATAAAAATACAAAATTAATTTTGCTACGAATATATTTACAAAATCAATAAATCTCAAAAACATTTATAGTATAATAGTATTTCAGCTATTTCCTTACGTCACCCAATATTTAAAAAAATTGGAAATAACTTCAGTTAAACAATATTCTCAAAAATAGCGATTTTATGAAAGCCTTTTATTTATCTAAAAATACTTTAAAGTGGATCAGATATGGTTTAGTAACGTCATCTGAGGATATGTAGTGCATGCGTCGCAAAATAAAATAAATCAGATAAGATTTAGTAACGTTATTTAATATAAGGACAATATATAGTAACGTCACCTGAGTACAAAAACTGACTACTCCGTCATCTTCAGATATTTATAGTATTAAGTTCTTCTATTTTAATTATTTATTTTTAATTTTCTACAATTATTATTAATTTAGAATGCAATGAATGAAATACATTAAAGCAGCAATAAAAAAAATACCGCGGACTACACATTATTTTTTATTTGAAATTTCTTTTTAAGGATTTAAATAAATTTACATTTTTTCGCTGAATTTTCAAACCGTTAGGTTTCAGAAGAAGAAGAAAAAATTTACGATTCTTCGTAAAACATTCAAAGAGTTACAGTGTTGGGGAAAAATCAACTTTAAAGTGCAATATTAATAATGCAAAAACAATATTTAAAATAATATAGTACATACAATAAATGGTACGAACACAAAAATCAAACCATCTTAAGTGAAAATTCCACCACACAATTAAAATCATGTTCATGAAATAATCATCTAATCTTACTTAAAGCAAAATAAAACATTAAACGCAGGTTCAAATGTTCATAAATTTAACAGCTTTCCTAAGTTCTCTATGATAGAAAACAGGATTTAACAAAGTAAATGTTATTCTTAAAGGGAAGGGGGGGGGGCATTCGTAAGAGTTGTTTAATAGAAATAAATACGTTCAAACATTAGACTAGCGACAACTCTATTGCTTCATGAATATATTTTTCTGAAATAAGATAAAAAAAAATTAAAATTTCATTAATGCATGAAAGGATTAGCTGAAACAAAATAATCTTCGTACGTTTTTATTACATTATTTCAATCAGAATCGCTAAAAAATATTTTACTTGCAATAATATCAATCCACGCCAGACTTAACGAAGAATTAAACTGAACTTCTTTTAAGTCATACAATCAGAATTTCAAGTAATATAAAGTGTGAAAAAAAAAACTGTATTAAAAAGATACATTTTGAAAATCTTTTTTTTATTTTCAGAGGATGAATTAAATTCTTAATATTTTTCACTGATTTCATATTACAATTGCAAATCGTCTGAAATAAATTAAAATTAACTGTTGCCAACAAGACACAATATATTATTTATGAAATGTATAGAATAGCAACTAGAATTTTAAAAAAATCTCATAACATAAACATTAATTCTATATTTAATAAGATTAAATTATCATATACCAACTTATATCCCGAGTATATTTTCACTGGTTTCAGTCATAATCATAAAAATATCTAAAAAAGATTCAGATTTTAAATATAATGAGAAATTCGATGCAGTATTTATATTTAAATATGACAATATGGCATTTCCATTATATTAATTCCCATTTCTTAATAATGGCAATGGACTGGATGAATTAGAAGAAAAAGCAAATAATCAATTGACTATAAAAGTATTTTAGAATTGAAGTTAATTTTTAATACTGGCTGCCCTCTTTTTAATTGTCTGAGTATAGTATTGAGAATATTAATCATATGCAGAAATTATTTACAGAGAAAAGTTTTCAAACTGATAGGAATGCTTGATTTAAATTTATATTCCGATATGTCTTTTTTCTAATTATTCAATGCATTTTATTTTTTTAAAGATTAGTTTTTAATAAAAGTAGTAGACATTTTGAATCGAATATTCAGTCTTTCTTCATTAAGGAATTCAAAACTGAAGTGTAATTATTCTTGTCTTTTTTTTTAATTTTAATAATCTTAGGATTCATATTGCATGATTGTTATTCAAATCAATTGAAAAGCAGAATCTCGACAAGTTTTGAATTTAGCAATCCTAATTAATTCAATACATTTAATTTCTTCAGTGTAATGACGGCAATAAAAAACATTACACACATGACTAGATTAACCCTTCAATTGGTTATCCTGTGATTTCCATGTTTTGGATGTCAACCTTTTTTTCCCTGCATCCAGATATTTTCGTAGGCTAATGTATTTATCTTTTGCTAGCACGGATTTGAATTATATTAAGCTGATATCAAATAGTATATAATAATAGTTCTCTTTATTAAAAAAAAATCCGAATTTGATAGCCAAAGCTGCATCTAAATAATGATTTTAAATTAATCGGCAGTCAGTGAATAAAAGCTGCATAAAATCTATATAATGAAGGGTCTTTGATGAAAAGAGCGTATCTCCAATCTTGAAGGAAAAATCGTTTATCCTATCCCCAAATGGAATATTTTTTTTAAGTTCAGCTTATTACGTTATGATTAGTCATCAAATTTTGCATAATTTACATACGAAATATATTATTTATATAGAGCACTTTTTATTATTTGTACATATGGTTCTAATATTTCATTCTTTTTAGGAGCAAAAACTTTTCAACCGAAAAATTAGAAAATGTAGAAGAAAACAAAATATTCATAAATTATAAATAAAAATTTGATTCAATTTAAAATATATTTCCGCGCAGTTTTAATGAACTTTTTAAAAAGAAAATTGGTTGTCTTATTTGTACTTATTCGTGAGATAATGTGTAGATGAGATAACGTGTTGAAGTGGGAGTTTTCCCGGCACTCAAAACATTATTTTCTGAACATGTTTATATATTTTTTGTTTGTTTTTTATTATTTTTAACTCAAATCTTTATTTGTCGGCATTATTCCAGAAAAATCCGAATCCGTTTTTCATAATCACCAAGCAATTCAAATGTAATCAATTTATGCTTACATTATATGCATTTACTGCGCCGCACCGATTAGATTTTCGAATCTACTCATCTCAGAATATGAAGAAGGAAAAGATGTCACAGAACATGCAGAGGACAACTAGTTGTCAATCGATATGTACTATTGTCACTTAAATAAATTCCCATTACTGTGGTGCAAAATTTTCAATAAATTAATTAGGACACATGCATATAATAACAATAAATATTTTTCTTTCCATGAGAAATTACCCGAGATTTTCTTTTTAAAGCCATTCCAATTTTTTAAACCACGTGAATGGAGAAAGAAAAGTTTAGGTCAAGTTCAAAGAAATTTTAAAGCTGAGTTTTCAGAGCTAAAATAAAGGCCATTAAGTAACAATTCGTGAAGTAACACCATTTTTCGCGAAGCAATTTATCTCAAAAAAAAAAAAAAAATTACCTTCCTTAATTACACTACACAACTCCAGTTTAAAGCTCAATTCTTCACCTCCCTCAATTGGACACGTGAAAGCGCAGTTTTTCAACAAGGACATCGAATAATCCGACCTTATTTCACTCCACGTGAGCAACTAGCCTTTCTCTTTAATGTCCATAAAAGACACTTGGAAATAATTTCGGAGTTATTGGCAATGCTTCGTTGGTTGCTTACTCGTTCGGGGCAAAATAATAGATATCCAGGCGCATGTACTTCTTACAATTCATTTTCGATTTAGTACAGGTACTGAGTATGATTTTCATATCCACGGGTCAGCGGATTTTCAGACATTACGCGTAATTGACAGTTTCAAGACTCATTTTCCACAGAGAGGGGAGAAATGAAGGTTGGGAATTCTGTGAGAAAGTTTCTGAGGCACTTTGACGGCTGATTTGTTTTCTGAATCACTTTTCTACAAATTTTCGCGCCGAGTTTTGGTTTCCTGGGTGAATCACGGGAATGCATCATTGACAGCGGAACACACACGCGATCCTCGCGTATATTTTAGATAACACTTTTTTTACACTCTAATTTCAAGGAAGTGCTTTATTTAGGTGTCCATAAAAAAAAGTCGGGAAATATAAAAATCGTAATTATTATAAAGGTGATACGGAGGAATTTTATATCCATGGCATCGCAACGCATTAAAAGTCGAAGTTCAGATATTAATAAAACTAAAATTTAATTTTCATGCTTTTTTTTTCTTCCAAAGCGAATATTTTTAAATTTCTAGCTTTAAACTTTTTAAATGTATTTATAAAATAATTTATATAAAAATATAATCAATTGATTATAAGAATATTAAAATGGAGTAGAAAAATTCGAAAGATTTTTTTTTATTCATGATAAATACCAATATTTATGTAATAATTTCAATTATTATTTTTTAATAACACTGAACTTTAACTTCGAAGTTGCGCTGGCTGTTAATTTCCCACAATGTTTCTGTTTTACAAACGCACACATATATAAACTAGCAGAATCCATGTTTATGACATGATGAATGTTAACAAAATTATAACATAAAATAAAGCTATGAAAACAGTCAAAATAAAACAAAAATAGTAATGATTTCGTACATTTATAAATAAGTTTTTATTAATTCGCTTTCTTCTCTGCCTTCTCGGTTGAAATTTTGCAATCAATTTTAAACTAACTTCCCGATGAGCTACAGTCTTGGAACTTTCAACAAGAAGAACTGAATGACAATGCAATATTAACTCATTTTGTTATTTGACTGTTTGGTGCAAACAATTTTAAATCAATCAAAATGCTCATTATCAACAGATGGTGTCCGTCCAAGGTGCGCGAATTTTCAAAATTCAGGCTCAAGATAAGCTAATAAATATGACAATTAATGCCAGCAATATAAACATTGTGTCTAGCGATGTCAAGACGGACAGGAGAATTACAAAAGGATTTGTAAATTTTCAACAGAGCTACAGTGATGCTTCGTTCAAATATTAATATAGAACTTGAGAATGGTGCAACATCATCTCTGAAATTATTTTGCCTTTATTATTCCGATATACGACACCGACATTCCACCTGTTCGTATCAACTTAGGCAGAGTAAGAATTCCTTTGATCAAGCCTTAATGAATATAGTTTCCGAGCGAACACAGCAAAAATTAATACCATACTGGGCCTGCAAAGTCCATAAACTGGAGAAATATGCTGACTGTTGCATACATCGGATCTGCACAATTGGCTAAAGGATAGGCATATGTTGCATTAAGTAGTATTAGAACTCAAGATTAAGAATACAAGAGCTAAATTTCTTAAAACTCGCAGGCAAGATACCATGCGGTAAAGGAAATGATGAGAATGGGACACAATCCAGACAATTTTTTTATTTCAGATATGCTCAGGTGAAAAGAAACTGAAATAACCAGAAATTTGCCACTTGTCTGAGTAATAACCTCATCAAGATGTTTTAAATCGATTGCAACATTTCACATGCACAAGACTAAAAAGCAGAAAATAATTATTTAAATCTTTTTTTTTAATACACGATGTTTTAAAAAAGGTTTAAAAGTATAAAATAATTTTTTCTAACCCCTACAGATTCATATCATACAAACTGTCTTAAAAATTTGTAATTCTAAATTTTTAATAATTATGAAATTTCTTGCAAGATTAAATGGAAAAATGTGGGGTGCATGCAATAGATAAGAGTGAGGAATGTAGGGCATACCCTCCAACATTGGTTATCCAGTCATCAGTAGCACTTCTTTACCGATATATTGCATATAACGTAATACCAACGAATCATTGTAGAACAAACATTTCAAAGAACGAGTAAAAATAAATATTTTCAAACATTATTCATAAATATTTAACAGACATTTATTATTGACTAAATACATACATGAAATATTTTTTTTTAATCACACAATACGATTTTGTTAGATTTTATAAATTTGTTAGACTTATAGGAGTTTCAATAAATAGCAAGCACTTGTACGTTTTTTTAAGTCATCATTGCTCAGTTTAATATTATAACAAATCCCACAGTTATTTTTGTAATGAGGAGCGACTCCAGTGTTTTTATATTCATGCTAAAACAAAATTCCGGTTCCCCTCCCCCCCTAACCATACTAAAATCTCGTTCACTATCAGCATTACTGTAAGAGATTATTGTGGATTTGTTCAGTTATATTAAAGTCTCGTTTTAAAACAACACTAGGGCTACTTTGGGTCAGAACTCGCAATTTCGAATCACGGTCAGATGACGAGGACGACATCTGAGCTGCCCTGAGTAAATGATCAACCTAAGTAAATGATATTTTCAGGCTTCTCATTATAAACTTAGAAAACATTCTGCAAATAGAACACATTTGAGTTAAAAAATAATACCAAAATGCCTGGCACCAAATTTCACAGCCGTGAATGCAATACAAATGCACAGACAAATAATTCATATATGAGCAGAAAATAGACAACTAGAAAACCAAAAACCAACAGACAATGTAAAATACAATTCATAACTCAACCTATGAAATTCAAAAGATGCTTTACAGAAGTTTATATACATTCTGATCCAACATGAGCCAGTGAATAATATGTTGCAAGACGAAGGATAAAAAACTAAGCCAACTTCATATGTCTTATCCAACTGAAAGGGAGTGGAAATAGTGGATATAGCACATTGTCCTTTCTCCTTAAGTTGCTTTTTATTAAATATAGAAATAAAATACAAAATGGAAGAATTATTGCTTCATCATCAACTTCTATATTGAAAGTTTTTCGATAGCTTCAGAAGTTAAGAGACTGAAATATGATCTGAAACCCACAACCTCTAACTGCCTTTACAACTAAATGTGAGACATCTCACAGCAAAGACTTTTTCAGTTGCATTCCCTTTCATCCTTATAGCTCAAACCCATATAAAAAGTGACAAACAAGGATGAAGTTCTCTTTTCCTTATAATTCTGAATTTTAAAAAATTTAAAAAAGAAAGGAAGAATACAAAAACATCAGTAATTTGTTTTCAAACCTTCTGCATAAAACATCTAGTGCTTTGTTTTTATTTTATATACAATAATTCTACACGACTAAAAAAAATTCTTGTTCATACAGTGGGACATGAAAAAGGATTTCTTTTGCTTGGAGTTCTAATGAAAAGAAAAAGCTCTAAGAATGAAAGAGGGTATAAAAGAATGCAACTGCTCAGAACTTTCAAATGAAGTAGGTCAAAGATGAAAAAACAAACAAACAAAAACGCTTAAAATTACTTTGCCTGCTGCAACTTTCAAGCATTTGCAACTACCAAAAAACTATTTGAACATCACAGCCATTTCTTTTTATAAGTTAATTGTTTTTTTAATAATAATAATAATTCACTTACTAAATTAAAAATAAGAAGAGAGCTTTAATAGTAAGAGAATTATGAAGAATGAAAAAAAATTTTGAACAGGATGATCCACTTGACAAATTTCCCTAGATTTCCCCCCCTTTTTCTTAAAACACTGGTTCATATCAAATCAGTTATTTGAATTATTGCATTCACAATATAGCACTGGGTAGACTGTTAGAAAATGCCTTCTAGCACTTCATGTTTTCTTCCAGTCTTCACTATATGTTGATTTGTGCATGTTTAATTGAGTATTTAAATATATATCAAACATTTTTTGATTTACATAGGTGCAAGCAGGGAGATCTTCAACAATATCTTAATTTTGTCATGATTTTATGAAATGAAGGCAAATTTTCTTGATACAGATGATGACAGCAGAAGATTCAGTCCAAAGAGGAAGACAGAAAGCAATACAAAGATGCCATGGGAATATGTTTTGAGCTTAGAAGGGAATGTTTAGATGAGAATTCATTGGAAGAGCATTTGGGGTTTAGCACATTTCAGTTATTGTTGGAAAATAAAAGCCTACAACTAGGAAGTTAAAGTAAAACTGATAGTTCAAATGATTAGAAAAATCATTACTTTTAGAACACAGATAAATTGAAATTATTATTATTATATGTCAGACAAAAATCTAAATACTTTTGGTTACTAAAAAAAATTCAATTTTAAAGAGATTAAAATCTTATACTACAATAAATAAATAAATAAATAAAAATAAAAAACATCTAATTTGGAATATCAACTAAGAATTGGCCAGAATTTCTATCCCTCCCGCCCCAAAAAAAGCATTTTAAGGAAAACTGAACTCTGGTTAGCTCATTAAGCTAACAAAGAATTATGCAAAATTAAACATAATTTTAAAAGATAAAAACAGCAGAGCATTTACTGTCTGTTATTCAATTCATGTCTGTAAAAAGATAGAATTTTGAAATCAATATTTTATTCACTTTTTGACAAACAGTTAATTTGAAATTTTTTGCAATTATATTTTCCAAATGAAAATATGATATTAAAATATTTTTAAAACATAATCAAGAATTAATCCATTCATTTAAATAAATTTTAATTTTTAGCAATAAGAGCTACATGACAGTGAGTTTCAGGCAAAAACTGATTCCAAGATTTCGTAATATTCTGAATATCAAATTATAAAATAAATAGTAGCATTATTATTATTTTTTTTTTACCTTTTAATATATTAACAAAAGTATGTCTTTAAAAAATCTATCATTTTATTACCACATGATTCTAAATATTTATAATCAAAGCTTTCAATAGTTGAAAAAAATTTAAAAGAATTAAATGGATTAATATATATAAAAGCAGAAGCCCTTAATAAGTTTAGAATCTTAGTCTTTTTCTAATTTTCTTATAGACATCAATTTTATTGCTTTTGTATTTGTTGAATCTGTTTGTTTAATGAAAAACCTATAATATTATATAGAAAAATTAAACATTTGATAGTTGGATAAAGCCTGTCAAAGGAGTATTGTAATTTTATTCGTTTCTTAAGAATTTTATATTATTTTGACACCAGCAAAAATCCTTTTTTAATCACAAAGTGAGTGAAAATTTCTAATAAAAAAACACTATAATATATACTTTATTAACATTTCTATAGCATTTGGCACTTTTATGAACTTTAAAAATGAGAATGATATAATACAAAATATTAATAGAATGATGCTTAGTAAAAATAAAATTTCATGAATTTTAAATTCAATAACTAGAAGTATTTGAAATATTTACTAATACATAAATTACTAGGTCTTGCATTCAATGCTGTTTGATGTTTCATATTTTTTTTTATATATAACCTGACTCTCAACATGGATTTAATTAAAAATAAAATTTTTTTTCTTTATTTAAACAATGATCATCACATAGAAATTTCTTTTAAAAATAAATAAAGGTCAATAAATTAAATGCATTGACAAATAGTACAACAAACGAATGTAACTTTAAAGTTGAACTGCTCCTAAGAAAGAAATTGATTGCACCTTCTAGTATTTCTCAATCAATTTCAATTTTCTATATTCATGTGAAGACAACATGATTTAAAATAAACAATACATATCTCCCATATTTAAAGCAAAAATTGCAGTACAGAAATAAATAATAAAATATGCATTATTAATGATATTTAACAGCATAAAAACACTGTCCTTGTTCACTAAAATAGCATAGTACAACTGCACATACATATTGTATTACATAACCAGGGAGTTTCATTTAATACTATTTACAAACTGAAAAGAAAAATATTTAAAAGAAGTTAAGCAAGAATGACAACAGTAAAGTAGAGCTAAACGAAGTTTAAAGTTTTTCTTGATACATCATTTCACAGGAAGAAATCGGATCTTTTAGCAGTACTTCATATTAAATACAATGCTTTTTTTATGTCTATAAAATCAAAAAGGAAAATTTTTGTTATCAAATCTTATATAATATCTATGGTATGAGCAAATTGTAGTTTCTATCCTAATGACTTCCTTAAAGATGATTTTCAGGAAATAATTCTACGATTATATAAATAATTATAGGCACTGAATCATCTTTATTCAATAACTTGTACCCATAAAAGATATGACAATTTAAAAAAAATATTTTAACACTTTTCCTCAGAGCACTTAATTGTTTATATATCCACTTTTAAGGAAAAGCAGTGATTTGTGACTTATGAGGGGGGAAATGATATATTTCCCTTTATATATACAGAGCTTCATCAATAAAATTTTAATTTCATCGTTATGATTGTTTAAACAATGCATTTATTTACTTACTTCCAGGCTTTCCAAATTCATTTTGTATCAAAGGATATTTAACATTAAAGAACTAAACTTTTCTTTCTCACTATTTTTTTTTTTTTTTTTTTTTTTTTTACCTTTTCATATGTGAAAAAAAAGCATACAGATATCATAAAAGAGTTTCTTCCACAAATAACTATCTTGTGTATCTCAGTTTCCAAATAATACCTGTTTGCATAATTCATCACATATAACCAGCCCGAGTTATTGACATTAATTTAAATAAAATCAAATAAGAGTGGTTCTATTTATTATTTTCTACACAGAGATTTGAAAACTCTTACGAAAAATTCAGAAGGTGCCATAAAAATATGCAAATTCCTTCCTTGATGGTTATAATAATAATAGTGCTACTCTTTGGACCGAAAACCGAAGAACGATCATATCTCTGGTTTCATATTGTTAACTGATATTCATACTTAGTAAGATTTTATTAATATATTTTCATAACTGGCCTACAATATTTCTACAAGTGTTATTGTTATCAAATTGTTTAAAAACTCCTACAACAATATTTAATATAGAGAAACAGAAAATTAAATAGGCAGACAGCAAAACAGCTTAAGACATCCTGAAAATAAAGAAGGTAAGCAACTCAGAAAAAAAAATCAGGTAGAATAAAAATCTAAGTATAAATAAAATAGAATTAAACATGCATTAAAAACTGTTGCTCATTAATTACTTGTATTCACAAATGAGATGGTGCAGCACATGTATTTCTATGTTTTTTTAAAGATTAATCAATTTAATATCAAACACAAAAATTACACCTGAAAATTCTATTTTCCTGTATGATGCCTCTTTTATATCATCTGAATAATACCTATGAAATACTTAACTCACTAAAGGTATACACATTTTAATGAGGAATATGTAAGTAGATTACATAAATGGAGAAAAGGGCATTATTTTTCATGATTATAAAACAGCAAAATAATAATATATGCATATACAAAATGTTAGAAAAATTGAGCTATTCTTTGTCAGATAAAAACAATTTTTCATCTTAAATATGAATAGCCTTGTGACCTTCTCAAAATTTATAAAGCTTTAAATTAAGGGAGTCTGAAACTCACAATTAGTAAAATTATTTAAATTTTAAAATGGATTTCTTTGATGATTACAATATTTTCCATGAAAAAACATATCTTGTATCCTTGAATGCAAAAACGTTCATTGTTTCTTTCTTGAGAAACTGCAATTTGTAAAAGAATTCTAACTTTTCAGAATTGCATCTTTATGAAAAAATATTTGTGACCTCAGGCAAAAATTTAAGATTGTCATGCATGAAATTTGATATAAAAATACACAAAACAATCACATTGAAATGATGTAATTTATTTCAGGAATATGAAAAAAATTTCTAATAAACCATGAAACTGTTCTTATATTAAAAATACAAAAATGTTGATTATTATTATATTTTATATAATAATTCCATTTCTCACTTTGTTCTGACATTATAAATAATGTTTCAGAAACTTCCATTAAAGAAAACATTAAATATTACAAAATCCAATCATAAGTTTTTATAATTTACCATTATAATGGAATAACAGAAGCATGACCAATAAAGGTATTCATTTGAACTATAATTCAATATCAAATTATAACTAAGGGCCATTCATTATCTGCATAGCATAAAAGCTTCAGAAAACATTATAGATATAATGAGGAATCAAGTCGAGATGCATTTTAAAAAGTGTCAGTATTTTAGATTGCATATTTATTGAAATCTCGCATTTTATTTTTTTAAAATGAATTAATACATATTAATTGAATAATTTCAGATTCAGTAATATAAAAGATATATTTAAGAAAGATAAATCTAACATGAAACTAAGAAGTCACTAAATTAATTTTAAAAATGTCCATTTACACAATAAGAATAAAATTAAAGCATTTATCCAATGAAAAATATATAAGATTCACACTTTCATGGAAGAAAAAATATTCAGACTTTCAAAGGCCTTTTTACCAAAATTAAAGGACTCTAAAATTACATATTTTAGATAGAAAAATGGAAATGTTAAATTGAAATAAAATATTTTACCATTCACATTCTAATACATCATCACTTTCTTACTTACTCTAGATATCTCTAGATATTTAAATGACTCACATTAAGGATATTTGTTATATTAATCTTTCAATTAATAAACCAAAACTTACAGTTCAAAGTAGATATCAGTTTCATAATGCAAATATACGTATCATTAAATACCACATAGATGCTATAACATGATAATTTCGAACAAACATGCGAGTGCTCTCTTCTCAAACAATTTCAAACTTTAATTGAAATTGTACTCACTTAAAAAAAATGATAATTCTAAAAGAAGCTCTAATCTAATTTGTCAAAGCATGGCAGAGTGAAAGTGAAAAATACAAGAGACAAAATACCAATCAACATATCTTACTTTACAATTTAAAAAATGAAAAGGAAACAGTATACTTTAAAACTATTTTTTTTTTTTCCTTTCTTTCTTGATAAGTTGCACTGTTAAAGCCTCAATTCCTAAAACTATTAGATTATGTTACTGAAAATGTATATTCGTTCCTTCATTTTCAATTAATTTAGACACAAATTGCAGTGCAAATCATCTTTGAACATCTTTTCAATTTTTCATCCCTTTCCATTTTAAATCGTTATGCTTACCTATAATGCATTTCTTTATTTTTTTGCCATCATTCGGAGATTGAAATCTTTGTTTGCCAACATTTTTGAAATACTTAGAACAAGCCCATTTTGTGCTTAATCAAAGTCCTTTTCTAATTTCAAAATTCTCTACTTTAAAACATTATTTTAATTCATCTAAAGCCAGATGTTTTATAATACATGTTTCTTTGTTAAGGTTCTTAATCTCAATATTTTTCTTCATTTTTTACAGGAAATCCATTTTTAACTATAGCCTGGCCATGAGATAGCAATATCAGAATCTTAATTACCTCCCTCAATTTCCAATAAAATGTTTGATTTTATACATAGTTTGATATAAATTTGATTCTTGGATATCTCAAACTTCTCCAATTCTATTGAATTCCAAACCACATATTTCAAAAAAAAAAAAAATGTTTAATTCTATTAAAACAGAATTGCATTCTTTTTCTAGCAGTCATTTACCTTCAAAAGAACATATATAGAAAGAATATAGATTTCATTTATAATAGTAGCTGTAATGGGATTTATTGGGCCATTCCCGACAGATTAAAGCAATTCATATTCTTGATGATTGTATTTATATAGGATTGAAATACAAGCATCAGATCATTTGGTTGTTCTTCTAAAAATCTGTTCTGATTAGCAAATATTTTCTAATATAATATATTTATATATAATATATTTGAAAATATAAATATATATAATATATAAATATATATAATATATTTGCAAATATAAAAAATCTGATTAGCAAATTAGTATTTTGTCTCCAGTGGATCCCATACTAACTTTGCTGATATCAGTATACCAATCTTTGTTTTAAAAAAATCAGATTAGGAAATGCTATTAAACTGTTAGGTTTTCAAGAACATTTTTTCATATAAAGTACAAGTTTTCAAGCAGCAAATTAATTATTTTTTCTTTTTATATTATTGTATATCCAGGTTCAAAAATTATACAAGGAAACTTCTCTAAACTGCACAATTAAAAATGCTAGGGTAATCTTCATCAATGACAATGAAAATAGTTTAATAGATAAGTGGTATTTTTGTTCTATTTGCAACAAATCAATATGATTTCGATTTTAATGCATCCAATTATATTACAGTAACAAGAAAAAGTGTTTACAAATGTACAAACAAACAAAATCCTTTTATTTTATCACAACATAAAAATAAATCAAAATTTTTATTAAAGACTTGGATTTAAAGAGAAAGCAATTTAGTATCAGAAAAAGCAAGTCAAATCTTCATACTTCGCTTTTCAAGAATGCAAGAAAAGTTCTAATTAAAACATTTGTAGCAACAATGAATACAATTAGAATCTCATTCCAATAATTAAAAAAAAAAGTATTGTTGTTAAAGATGCTTAAAAAATATGTTTAAATGTACTAAGTTTACAGACAAAAATTGTACAGCAATTATATAGGTATAATTTAGGAACAAACATTTTAATTTCCAAACAGCATAAAAATCAAGAGCAGCATATTTTAATACATAATAACCAAAATTTTGCTAGATTTTTTCACTAAAATTAAAAAAAAAAAAATTATGGTTATGTCAAATTTTTATTTCCAGGCTTAATGGTCTGTTTTGTAGAGATTTCACATACATATGAATTCAATTTTATTAGAATATAGATATGAAATATTACTTACAGTGTCTGCATAGAACTGGAGTTAAAAAGTAAACTTTTGTAAGGCTGTGTTGGTTGTATGAACGCTTTATAAGATGAGCAGCAACAGCTATAAATCAAAAGAATTCCCAATTACTCTTATTAAATTAATAAAAATCTCATAATTACAGGAATAGAATTTTTTAAAAATTCTTGAAAAAAAAGTACAATCAATTCATAATAAACGATAACTTGCAAATAACAATTATTCTGAAATAAAATAAATAATAATAATAACGAGAAAAAATTTGCTCAACATTTCAAATAAGATCTTTCATATATCAAATATAATAATTATTTAAGAATTAATGAGCTTCCATAAGAAATGACTGAAAGGAATTTGTGTTATAATGTAAATCTGGATTAATAAAATATAATTTTAAGGTATCATTCTGAGATAATAAAAGATACAACACAAAGGACTTCATTTCATTTCAAACTGAAACAAGTAACATGCTTCTAGTTATTAATCAGATTAAAACCAAATATATGATATCAACCAATTTTAATAATACTTATTTTGAAATAGGTGAATGCATGTTTGAAACTATCAACAACTTCTAATATTTAGACTCTGAAATAAATACACAAATCAATATAGCACAAAAGGTTTGCCACAAAGTCATATCTGCTAACAGATTTGGTTGTTGGGAGGGAAATAAAAAATATTTGAAATCTAATTTCAACATCAGAAAACAAAATTATTCATTAACAAAATTTTGAATAGCCCATTCTTACATATAATGCTTAAACATGGGTAATGCCTGAGAAAGATAAAGAGACTCTTGCTATACTGAAAGAGGAATTTTAAGAAAAATATTTAAATGTGGTAAGCATTTGAGAAGAAAAAATTTGGAAACTTGCAAGCCATATAAAGAGCCAAATATTATTTATTGAAATACAGAGTATTAAATAGGTAGGGCACTTAATAAGATTGGATAATAATCAAGTCACTAAAAATATCATTTTTGACCAAACCATTTCATATCTGAAAAAGAGAAAGAATAAATAAAACTTAGGTAGAGATACTGCCTTGAAAGAGACTTCAAAATTATTAAAGTGACAAACCAGAAAATCTTAGTCAAGATCAGGATAGCATGGAATGGAATTCTGAAGAAAACTGGAACCCATCTGCGACTGTCAGGCCAGTTAAGAAGATATATGTCTTATTTCTTTAAATGTTTTATCACACAAAAGAATGTTCATAAACACCCATGTATGTCAAATTATGTGCTGCCATTTTAACCATTATTATTAAAATTTATTCCTCCAATTTTTTTTTTTGAAAACTGGAATAAACTAGAAATTATTCATATCAAAGTCTTTAGCTGTAAAAAATAATGAATTAAGTATATAAATCATAATAGATGTACTTATGAAAATACAATTTATAGTAGAATAAAATATTTCCTAGCTAAAAGTCTACATTTTTATGTACCTTCAATAAATATCAAGTTTTCAGTAGAAACTGAAAATGAGGTAGCGATGAAGAGTTTTCAAATTGCTACAATGCATGTAAAATAATTAACAGAGGTTTGTCTGATAAATTATTGATTCTGATGTGATGTCTGATTTATTAGAACTATAAATTAGTCAATTCTTGTTTGGAAAAAGAAATCATTGGGCTGAATCAAATGAATAATTTTTCAATAAAGAAAAATATAGAATAATTTCAAAGTCTTAGATACATTACAAAAATATGAAATAATAATAATAAGATACACTGTTTTATCCCCAAAATCTGATAGATTGCTTAAAATGTGGCTTGATGATGACAGTATCAGAAAATCTCAACTGGTAATCTTGTTATGTCATTTCCTGATTTAGGTCCCTTAGATTATTTATTATTATTATTTTATGTTGGGTTATGTGAAAGATTGCATGTATCAGATATCCTATACTAATTTGAAAATTTTAAAACAATGTATAACTCCTGCTGTTTAATCCATAAATCTCTAGATATCGCATGGTGTGAAATCGAGGATCACATGAAGATGCTATAAGTATAAATAAGATCTTATATGGAGATTTATCAACTTCAGTAATTCTACTGTTAAATTAGTAAAGACATTTTGTTTTGAATTGAATTTTTGTTGCAGATAATATTGCACTGTGTACAAGACTTTTGAAGACACTTTTTATTTATACATGCATTATATGTAATTGATTGGTATAAAAAAGTAAAGCTGTGAGTCAACATTAATTCCAAAAAAGTATTTTTTTAAAAATAGAAACACTAAGCTTTACCATCCTATTTTCAAAAACTTTCTATCACATATAATCAGGAATTTGTAACTATTTGAAATTATTACATATTACAAATAACATATTGAAAAAGATACTCTACAGTTTTTCCAGATACCATACTAAGCTCAACTCCTAATTTCTTATCAGTTATAATAAATTTTTCTGTAAGAAAATACGACACATGGAATTACTGATACTCCATATCAATCATACTTTCTATCTTTATACCTCCAATAAATGTCATCACTCAGAAACAACTGAGGAAGAAGTAAGGATGGAGGAGGATGAAAGCAAGTTCATTTTTATACACAATTCATAGATATAATTAATGAGATATAAATAATATAATTCATTACATTAGTAAATAAAAGCAGCAAAATACATTTTATATATTCCACAGCAAAAAGATTGGCTTATAACATACTTTTTTTTAAAGAAGAACATAAGATTTTAATTAAAAAAAAAACCACAGACAGTTTTGATAATAGACAGATTTGATAAATTTTATTCAAAGCTTAAGGAAAGTTTGCTGCTAAAAATTTATGTTTTATAAGAAAAATTCATTTATTCACACCAAAAACTAAGGTTAAAAAACATTAGGATATTATTAAAAAAATATCTTCAGGCATTTATTTAAAGCAGTGCTATAAATTTTCAAAAAATTTATAGATAATAATTAATTTTCTTCATGTATGAAAGTGATTATTTAATTTTCAGATTGAAATTTAAGATAGGTTACTATTAAGTGTAATTTCTCATCCCTACATTAATATTATTTTCAAAACTGAAACTTTTGTATACACATATATATTAGAATGACTACTTAACTAAACTAAAAATTACAATTGTAAATTTATTTTTTACTAATTTATTAAAATTCTTATTTTTAAGATCTGATTATAATTATCTTAATACATGAAACATGATTAACATGTTTGATTATCCATTTCTGGCCAAGTTCTGCATATAATATGAAGCAGCAGAATTCATTTGTAAAGTATAGGAATAAACATGAATGGGCAGGATAGAAATTTTATTAGAAAATGCAACAGGTACAATGAAAAGTTTATGTATTTTAAAATTAAACTTACTCAAAAAATATTTTTAAAATGTATTTAAATTAAATGCCTTATAAGACAATTTTAAGAACTAAAAGGCCAGATAGTAAAGTTTAAATAGTAATATATAAAAATATTAACTACCTGGGGACCCAATATATCCTGAATCATTACTCTCTTCAATATTTCTAGTGATAGGTTCAGGACGAGGAACTGGTCTTTGTGGCACGGGGGTAGGAGGTGCCAACAATTCAGTTCTCAGATATTCAACAAAGGTCCCCGGAAAATATCCAACTTCATTTGTTCTCTGATTTCTGCCTAAAATCCAGCCTTCTGGGTTTTCTTCTGTCCCTTCCAAAGTAAATTGGAATGGCTTCTTCACTTCAAGAATATCACCTACTTCCAGCGATATTTCTGAATCATCTCCTTTGACATATTTATACTGTGAGCGATAAAATACCAGTTCAGCCATGATATTAAGTGACACTTATCGGGGTTCACAGGAAATTTATTTTGGAGGAGGACAAAATTTGTAGCAAAATAAGTACTCTCTACTCATTATAGACTACAAGAGGAATATGAATTCTCAGCTTGGAAGAGTTCTCACATCCCAAGAAGGCTTACACGGTACGTGCATCTGAAATTTTGTGTGCCTTTTCATTATTCATATAATGGTTTCGATGTTAAACCTAAAAAAAAAAAAAATACATTTTAAGATTGAATTACAGACAAATATAAACAAATTATAAAATAAACTTATATTTATAACATCAATATTTAGCTAATAAGAGCAGGTTAATTGACAACCTCTTTATCATTCCTTTACATGCAGTTACAATAAGAGAAGTTCTTCAATAATTTGTTTTGAAGAAAATTTCTTTTCAAAAAATATATAAAATAATGTGAAAGTGTTTTTTTTTTTTTTGACAACATTAAAAAGGAATTCAATGCCTTTATGGAGATTCCAACAAACACAGTTGTACAATTAAGAAAAAATATATATGAAAAAGAAGGAAATTATTTGTTACATATTTTAGATTTTCTCCACCCTTTCAATAATTTAAGGACAAATTTCTTGGGAACTTTAGAACATGGAATCTGTTTAGTTTAGTTAAATCAACATCCCATTTTAAAATAACACTAAGGCTATTAAGAGACGGACTTTGAAATTTTGAACCACAGTCAGAAGACGAGGATGACACCTAAGCTGGCAATACCCCCCTCCAAACTAGCACACCACACCAATGGGAAAACATTTGGCCCCAATCAGATTCAAAGTGCACCAGACTCATTTGCACGATGGTTCTTAGACGGAATCGGGTCCCAAACCTGAAATCCTTGGGTTTCAAAAGTTGAGACTTCACCACCAGCCACTGCAGCCTAACATTGAATCTGTAAATGTTACATTAGGATGTAATACCCATTTCTTCTGTGCACTCTTGCTGCTATTAATTTTCAGCTATGTATTTCCTTAAGTAATGGCAACATAGTTGTTTGCAAAACTTAACATTCCCTTTTACATTAATGGAAATTATTTTTTGTAAAGAACTGAGAAAAACTGGACAAAAGCAACATTTTCTTCTTTCATGGAGTTTATTTTATACACATGCAAAGCAAATCAAAATGAATATCTAATTTTCAAGTTTATAGTTAAACAGGCAGTATTTATTTTATAGATATAAATTTCTAGATGCAATATATTCAAATTTTGAATGTAGACATTGAATATATTCAACATATACAATTTTTTTTTTTTTTTTTTGGAAATATGGCATACATTAGGCCAGTAATATAATCCTTTCTAAATCTATTACAGAATATCTCTATTGAAACTGACATTAATAATTTTTAATCAATAAAATGCATTTGAAATTTGAATATGGTACTTCTTAATGTATCTTGCCTTGCATTTCATTCTATACAAAACATATTCCTATTCACATGAAATGTATATTGTTTCTTTTATATACTTAGCTGTACCATTGTGTAGCTAAATTGACTTTATTTTTTGAGCCAAGCAAACATTTAAAAATAATGCCATAATTTTTAACATGAAACATTACCAAATATATGACATTTAAAAATAATATTTCATTAATTTCCATTAGTTTTTAAAAGAAAATATCCTAGATAAATTAATATGTTGATCAACAACAAAATTTTTTATTGAACCAAATGACATTTCACTTCCTGAGAAAAGGGTTTTTAATAATATTTAAGTTTTCATTTTTAAATGAATTAATATTTCTAAAACAGAAACTGTCCTTCTGTCATCTGTCAAAAATAAATGCATTAAAGTTAGAAGTTTACAGTTTTAAAATAATAGTTTAAAATTTCTGCAGCAATTTTAGCTATTAAAGGCAGGCGGATCTAAAAACAATTATAGCTATGAATACAAAGATAATTGCAAAATAAAATTGTATTTCTTTATCAAATTAAATAAAATGATGATTATGTTAATAGTAAGATGAATATTGTTTTTGGTTGACAGTATAATGTTTTGATTCTCTTTAGATAATCCCAAATATATTCACATTAATCATTACTTCATTAATTCCTGATATAATTAATAAAACAATATTGAAAAATATAATTTGAAACAAATGCAAGGACTCATTTGAAATAACTATAAATATAACTAATTTTATTAATTTTTAATTATAGTTTTCAAACTGAATAAATATTCAATTGCAATTGTTTATGTTAAAATTTTTATAATCTTGCATATATTTTATATCAGAAAAATGCATTTATGCCTCAAATATTTTTTTTTAAGTTCTAAGGAGAAAGTTTTTAAAAATATATCAATGAAAATATAAACCTTTTTACAGCAATTAATTTTAGATTTCCTATAAAAGGTTCTATTTATGAAAAAATAAATATTGAATGAACAAACACAGCCTAATGCATTATCTTTTATTTAATATTATATTAGCTTCTAATAAATATTTTACATAACAAACATGACTTTTAAAATTATTATATGATGTTGCTACATCATATAATAATTTAATTAAATAAACTTTTGATACTCTTGAATGATAAGATATTTTTGCAACATAACTATTTTTTATGCACTTAATAGAAATTTTTATGCAATAGTTTTTTTGTTTTTTTGATAATGCATTTTATTTATTGGATACCTCTAAACTATGATATTGTCATTTTAAAACATATATGTAATGTTACAGTTATAGAGTGTAAACTACTATAAAACAAATTTGGAAAAAAAAAAGGTGCAGATATTAGTAAATTAAAATATAGAAAGACCACAGAATTCAGAAGTTATTGATTCATCTCTATGTATTAAAATAACTAACTTAAAAATGAAAAAGTGTCATTAAAATTTGGGTTATAGTGAAAAACTTCTATTAGTTACTGCAATTGCTGATTCTTCAGGGAAACCTGAGAATATTATTGGAAATCTGATAATAGATGACTGATTAACACACTTCAACATATCTAAGAATTATTTCCCAATAGAAAGAACTAAATGTTCTATTAACTTATAAAACTTCTACTTTAAATAAAGTTTCATCATATAGAGTATCAGAAGCTTGTATTTAAGAATAAATTCTGTCAAAATATATCAACTGATTGAAATACAATAGGAACATATTTAAGACTATTTAAAAATACAACTAAATAGCACTTACTGTCAACTATAATTGTCATTAATGATTAATATTAAACAAGCATGAATAAGAATTTATCAAAATAATACCAAAATAAAATACTATTAACATATCCATCACTATCTTTAAACATCTTATTACCTAATCTAAAATAGAAATTTTATAATTCACGTAAATTAATCTTCTAGAGGAAATTTTCTTTTTATAAATATCAATTAATTTTTTTTAAATAACTCTAGTTAATATTTATTTTTTATAAAAGATGTGCATTCTTTAATTATATTAATTTTTTTAGTATTGTCATGAAACTGTTTAAACAGAATATTTTAATAGCAAAATAAAAGACATGCTTTATTGATCACCAGAATAGAATGATTATTTTGTTATGAAATATAAAAGCATATTTGTTATTCATAGCAATTTCTTTTAAAAATTAGTACATGCAATTATATATATGAAATAAATGTTAACATATAAACATTCCAACTTCTAATTTCAGTTACCATTAACATAAAAATAACCATCATGATATCTGATAAACGAAAAAAAAAAATTATCAGATAATAAGCTGCAATATTTACAAACATTATTAAGATAGATCAGAGAAGTATGGCAATAATGCAAACAACGCAGAATCTATAGTATATAGTTATTACTTTTATCATCACGTAATTCATTGAAAAATGCATAACATCACACGAAAACAGACAAAAACGAGAGGATTCAAAAATCTGATTACTGTCACTTAATCTAAACAAAGAAAAGCAAAAGTAATTGCATTTTAAAGGGAAGAAAATCTCAAGATGTGCAGAGGCATGTTTACAATTTATTTTCTCCATATCAAAACTTAAGTTGAAAATAAAATTATAAGAATTCGACTGAACAGAATTTACACATCAACTAAATAGTTACGCTGACTGACATGGCAAAATACATTTGAATTTACTAAAGCAGATAATATATTTCCTGGCAGACATTTCCATACAAACGTCAAACTTAAAAACTATTTTATACTCAATCAAAGATAATATACATATTAAATTCAGGAAACTCACATTGGTTGAACATGCAAATTACTTATCAATGTCATACTTGTGCTTGTTCAAGAAATAATTAGCTTCCATTATCAACCAAAATATCGAAATATACTTTTTCTTAACAGAAAACAGATCGCGGTACCCCCATTTCGCAGAAATCAGAAACAATCAAAGTTGAATTGTTGTCAGCACTCTTCATGAAATATTAATTAAAAAATAAGATTACAGCTTAATTCAAAAATTTTTTTTAAATAATCTGCATTTTAATAAATATAGCTTTCATTTTTATTTTTCAAAGCCGCAAATGTATGGAATCAGGGAATGAGAAGATAATGATATATTGAAGTTCCCAGGAAAAGATGATAAGGACTTTAACGAAAAAGTTCCAATATGATAATATTCAAAATTAAGCTTCAGAAAGCGATTTTGTTTAGCGTTTCCTTATGTAACATTAAGAAATCATAATCTTAAAACAGTGAACGTAAAAATTCAAAAATTTCGACATTTTAAAGTATTATGAAAATGAAAGAGAACATATGATTTTGAAATACAGACAAAATGACTCAAATCGATTTCCAAATAACGAATTTTGTATAAAAGTTTCTATGTTCGGGATATAATATCTTAAATTGTAGCAAAGTTTATTTATAATAATTCTATCTGTATAAAAATAAGAAAGAAAGAGAAAAAACGATAAATTAACTCAATTTTCATATGGTAGATAATTCGTATAATTAAAATACTAATATTGTCACTTTATAGAAAATAATTAATTCTCTTTCTAATTAGTTTAAAGGCAGAAGATTTTTAATTGTAATTAAAATCAGGAGAAAAAAAATTAAAGTCAACCTGCTTTCCACTCTCGAAACTAAAGCATCACACCAACGAGCATAAAGTGTTAATATCTGATTAGTCATTGGTGAATTTTTTATTTTATTTTCCTTAAAAATTCCGATCATATGGCTATTTTCAAAACTGATTGAAACAAATTAAATAAATTCGACTTTTATCCACAATAAGCAGTCTCCAGTTTATCGAGTATCACTCAGTGTTTGTTGGAGAAAGAGGGAGGTTTATTTGGCGGAGCACCTCAACTTTGAAAAGGAATTAAATTCTAATTTTCATTTAATCATATTTCTTCTGTTCAAAATAATTCCATACTCCTGGAATTGAAGATTTTATAGGATAAGCAACGGTCTAATTGAGTATGTGCTCATCAAAGCAAAATAATTAATCTTATTTCATTGAAGCAATTTTGATCTTATTCCTGTAATGGAAATTTTGCAGTACGAAAGTTTTTATTGTTTTTTTTATTTGCTTCTATTGTCGGCATTTATTAGAGTGATGTTCAATTTTCATATTTAAGCGGTGACTAAACAAAAGATTTTTCAGTGTGTTTAAATAAGAATTCTTATACAATTATAATTAGAAATGCATAATCCACGATTTTTTGAATAACAAATAATTTTGCTATTGTTATTTTTAAATATTTGTTCCAAATATCTGTTATTTCAATCATATTATTAGTTAAAAATTATTATTTAATAATAAATATAAAATTTATTAATTGTAATTAATACTTAATTTACTAATTTAAGTAACGTGTGATTGAATTAATTTATCTATTTCAGCTTATTTCTTAAATTTAATTTTTTTTTCAAAACTATTTATTTAATTTCAATATTGGAGTAAACCATTTTCTGAAAAATAGGAATTAAATATATATGTCATTTCTTTAAATTGTTTAATTTAGTTCAATATTCTACTAATAGATGGCGCCAGCAGTAAACGGAGTATATGCAAAGTCAAGTCACAGCAATTAAGAATGATTTGTATGGAATAGTGCATCAAATGCGAATCTCGGAAGTGGAGCGGCGACTTCACACTTTCCAGTAAAGTCACCGCTCCGATAAATTTCAGTGATCTGAAATTCAGTGATACGATAATTCCAAGAATAACCGGTCCGTTCACTTTTCAAGCCATTCACAGATTTCTCCTTTTCTGTTTCGTTTGAGAGCTTCCATTGGACAGATTGTATCGATTGTTACTTTCCAGTGAAGTCACCGCTCCGGTAAATTTCAGTGATATAGTTTCGATTGTTACTTTCTATCGTGATCCAAAACCTGTAATCGAAATATTACCAGTAAGATCGTATCAAAGATTTGAATCACACCCCTCTTTGAAAAGTATGATCACTAGTATTTGTGACTTTTTGATATTGGTTACATAATAACCGCTCGTAAGATATTCGTCATCCCTAATTATAATAGGAGGCAACATAGGTGAGAAGTCACTTAATTATCTTTGAATAATATACATCCATGGACCAATTTTGAAAAAAAATCAGCAGTGTTCTCTTCTAATAAGATTCTTCTCGATGCATGACAAGCAATGCAAACAAGTGAAATCAAATATGATGGAGCAAACCTCGATTTTATCTATACGGTTATTTTTTTTTAACGTAATGGTGATTATGTGCGAATATTTTTCATGAAATGCGTGATTCGACGAACATGATACAAAAATCATTCAAAGCGCTTTACTTTGATAATGTGCACTATTAAGGCCAAATCCCGTCTACACTTTCGTGGACAAACGCGCACGGAAAAATGTATGTAGTGACGTCACGTGAGGATTTGCTGTATGGCAAACCTAAAACACAGGTGTACTTTATTGCTAATTTATAGCTCTTTATTCGCTTTTTCTGTTTGGTGAATATCTGTAGTTTACTCATTTCGTTAGTGGGATTGTTTATACATTCCGTACATTATATCCTGAGATATATTGCTGTTCCATCAATTTTGTTAATTTTTTAGTAATAATGACAGGTTTACGTACAAAAAAAATCTAATAATTGCATACTGCATCTGTATTGGTATTTTGTAGATTAAATTGTGAAAATCAAATTTAACACAAAAATATGCTAAAAAAGCGATTTTGTGAGTTGGATGTGCAATTAATTTTAAAAATAAAAACTTCACTACCATTTATTAATTAAAACATTAAACAATAACAGAATCATTCATATTCTGCAATTCCCTCAAATGTATTATATAATGTGCTGAACAATATTTCAGCGTTAAGAAAATGAATTGATCCTTATTAGCGTTCCCAATAACATAGGAATTAAATAACTTTTAAACTGTATGGAAGATGTTAATTACATATTTTAGAAATTCAAAAATTCTACCATTATTTAAAAAAAAATTAAAGATTTAATCTGATCAAATACAGTTCACAAAAAGAAGACAGTTCACATAAACATTAATAATTCCATCAATTTTATCCTGAAAATAAATTTTCTTGGTTTTGCTGACTATGTAGGGGTGTCAATATCTTTTCATCTTCTGATAATTATTGTGCGAATTTCTTCGTGTAACATTTTTCTTTAATAATGAATATTCAGTGAATTCCAAATAGCCGGCTTTTCATGAATAAAATCGATCAAAATCATTTTTTTTTTTCATACGACCATACAACATTTTTTTGTCGTGTCGTTTAAGAAGTGATTCGGAAATGTGTTTACAAATTAGTTTCATATTGGCGTCAATCGCGCCATTCTTGGCAACTACGTCACTACCAAAGTATTAACTTATAAAACAAGACTAAATTCTTAGAATAACGAAATCACCATTTTATTTTTCAAGA
>JAPMOR010102966.1:12860-45350 GCA_026543865.1 Argiope aurantia
GGGAAATGTTTATCTATGAAATATTTAATTTAGCTTTCAACAGAATTGTTTTGAAAAACATGAAACAATTTCTATAGAAAATATTTTATGGAAATATTATGAATAAAATAATGATTAATTCTTCTTGTATGAATTTAAGTATTTTTTTTTTACGTTTTATATTTTTGAGTAGAGCTGGACAGAATAGAGGAATTTATTACGTTTGTAAATAAGTCATAAAGTTTTTTTTTTTTTTTGCGAAACAAATTTGCAAAAAATAACATTTTTTTCCAATCGCCATTGTTAAGCAGTTCCTCTTGCGAGACGTTATTCAAAAGTAAAAATTCCATCTCTATTGGGAAAAGTGCATTTCCTAAACCAAAATGCCTTTCGAACGGAAAGTTCTAAAACTTATTTGAATACCACGCATTATCCAATTCGTGTATTCAAAAATGCCGCATTTTGTTTTTATTCCGAGATTTTATAGAAACGAGAAGTCGCAAGCATATATGAGTTTTCAGTAATCAATAAAATTCAATATATTTCTAACTTTCAAAATGATTTAATCAAACATAATAGAAAAAGTCTAACAGATAGATATCAAATTCATTCTTCTGTAGAAATTCAAAATTTAATTTATTGTCTCAAAGGTTGCTTTGAAAAATGAAAAAAATTCTGAATGCTATAACTATTATACTATTATAACTAGACTACTATAACATTTTTGTGCCTAGATTCCTTGATGATATTTAAACGCTTCTTTTTCTTAAATATGAACTCCCCTTTTAACCTTTTTTACTTCGTATGTACAAACTGTATATTAAAGAATAAAACCAATATGAACAGTTTTGAGAAAAAATATTAATTATGCTGAAGATTCTACTGCTTGAATAAATATCTTAATCATTTCCTGCAATAAACAGATTGAAAGGCTTATATTTAAATTTTGATCTATATATGAGAGCTTGTTAAGAAACTCGAATGAACCTATTTTATGTCTTTTTTGGTTGTTGTTGATAAATATTATAAAAACTCTAAAAAGTTAAACAAATATCAAATTGACCGCATCTTTTTGTAAAATAATACAAATTCACCAGAAATCGAAACTAAACAGATTGCATTCTAAAATTCAACCTACAAACTGTTAGAAACTGTATGAACTGTATGAAATATTTCATTTAGCTTTCAAAAAAATTTAGGGAAATGTTTATCTATGAAATATTTCATTTAGTTTTCAACAGAATTGTTTTGAAAAACATGATCACATTTAAAATTTCTCAAATAACGATAAAATTTACTTTTCTAAAAAAAATTCAAAACAATTACCATAGAAAATATTTTATATAAATATTATGAATAAAATAATGATTAATTCTTCTTGTATGAATTTAAGTATTTCTTTTTTACGTTTTATATTTTTGAGTAGAGCTGGACAGAATAGAAGAATTTATTACGTTTGTAAATAAGTCATAAAAGTTTTTTTTTCTTTTTTTGGCGAAGAAAGTTTGCAAAAAATAACGTTAAAATAACGACAATTAAAATTCAATTAGAAATTATAACTGGAATTGCAGACTAGATAATCAATATCATCAAGAATCCTTTGTTCCTCATATTAGGTGGGATTGCTATTCGGCCACTCCGTCAAATTTTCCGCATGGTCTCTGGCTAGGGCAGGGCATTGCTTGTATATATGGCTAAAGGATCTAAAGGTCTTTATTTACTATTTTTTGCCTTAATTATTTACATGATTACATAAAGAAAGTATTCAATAAATGTACGAATACTAAAAGGGTGAGTATGTCCTCTTCATTGCTGGCATCTCTTTTGACATGACAAATATCCACCAAATGTCAGATATTTCTCAAAGGTAAAGTAAAAGGTTCCACTTCTGCACGCTTCCATTTGAATGCAGGCATAACACTAATGGTAAAACCCTTGAAAGGAAAAAAGACTATTTCTAGTACTTCCTAAAAGTGAAATATAACAAAGAAAAAGATAACAATGGTTCTTAAATTCTGATTTTTCTTGTATCTCACTTGTCGCGTTTCTATTCATACCTTATCAAGTAATTCTGGTTTAATTATATATATCCTATCGATTTTTAAAATTTATTTTTTGAATTTTGGATTGATTTACAGAAAACACTATACAAAAATATAAATACAAACAATTAGAATTTGGAGGAAAAGAGCAATGAACAACTTCTTTAGATATATAATAGGGGAAAGTAATAAAACTTACAGAATGAATCATCGCTCACAAGTGAATTGACTCCTCTGCAATCTGAAAAAACAAGACAATAAATCAATAGAACTTTAGTAGAAAAAATATCCAGTTCTTAAATTTCCCATTAAAATATCATACACTGTCCTTTCTTTTCTTTAAAAGACACTAGAATAATAACAAATCATAATTAAAAGAAGCATTAAGACTTTCATTTGAAAGCAAATTTGCCAAAACACATAAGTTATCAGTGTGAAGTCAATAAATAACAATATAAAGTAGTTATAAGACACTACTGGACTGACTACATCAATTTAAAAATTTAATTGCTTTCTTTATTTTGTAGTATTATCATTGCCATTCTTAATTATTCCCTTATAATAAATGAAAACTGTTAGATTTATGTGCAAGCATTAAACTCCGACAAAATTTGCAGAATTTTAAAAAAGAATATTAAAGGTAAAAAAAAAAAGAATCATCTAAAAGAATAAAGAATAAAATTTAAAGATTAATAGAATGAAAAAAGAATAAAGAATAAAATTCACTCAACTTTTAAAGACAGAAATCGTTTATTTAATAACAATACTTAACTATTCACTCATCTCTTAAGCAGGCTTTATCTATATATCCGAAAATCTTAACGATTACTTGGCAATACGCCAGCAGAAATAATTATTCCAAAGCAGAGTTCTAATCCTGAAGGCTCAAGAGTTGAATGAAAGCACTTTAAAGCGTCGATTATTGAAAGTCGACTTAGTTTAGATAGGAAATTCTCAAACGATGTTATAAAATCGTTCAGCTTTGAGCTTTACAACTTACTAAATATTTCAAGGAATGATTTAGAATAATCATATCATTACTATTATTATTGTTCAATTAAGCAGGCTTTCAGTCAATGGACGCAGATCAAATCAACGTCAAAGTATTTCAAATATTGAAAAGAACCTTGGTATTTTACACTGCATCTGCTTGGCTCAAACTTGAATTAAAATTTAGAGCAAATATGAAGATGCTTTTAAGGTGAAAATATAAAGTTTTGGAAAAGATATTTGGATATTTGATTAACTGTGCTTAATAACTTATGAAATTGGAAATCAGGAATATATTGTTATGAATTTCCGCCGGGGTTCGTTTGGATAGTGGAAGTTATATGATGTGGAGAACGCTCAATCAGCAGGCAGAAGTAGAATAAGAAACAACGACGCTTATTTACACGAAGACACACAGGACAGCTATATACAGCACAGAGATGACTATCTTCAGCCGAGACTTGTAGCATACAACAGTATACAACCAGAATCTACTGCAGACAGTAGCGCACAGCTCAGTTCAGCACGAACTTGACTCCGTCGCTTCCGATTACTCCGCTCCGTCTATTCCGACTACGACTCTTGACTACTACTTCGACGACTCCGTCCACTCTGTCTTCGACTTCTCCGACTCTCGACTCCTACTGACTTCGCCCATCTGGCAGCTGCAGCTCCTTTTATAGGTCTCAGGAGGCGGGGCTAGAAGCCTCTCAACCAATCAGGAACGTTCGATGCGTATCCCGGTTCCTACTGGACGGATCGGAAAAATTCTCGAAGTTTCGGGTTTAGTCTATTTTGGCGCCAAGTCGCCAAATTCGTCGCCAAGTCGCCAAGTTTGTCGCCAAGCTCTAGGACCTCCGACGCGCCCACGGACTACGTCCCATACAGATGACTGTAAAACTTTCTTTCCGATGATGGAACAAACTATGCTGGGAAGCCGAATTGCAGGTTTGTAACAATATGGCAATCTAGATGCATCCGGACATATTCCAAAATATTTAAATTTCCAGATTCAGAATTAGGATATTAATGTCCCGGTAAGTTTCAGATATAGAATCAAAGAACGATAATCATCAAAAATTATCCAAAATTACCTACGTTCTCTTAACATACTACTGGAGAAACCGACTCAATTTCTAGAATAAAACCGCCTCAATTTCTTTATTATCTGAATTACCGAATTTTCTGTAATTTAATTAATAAATAATGGATGATTTTAAGGACATCATGCAGGATTTTAATACTAAATACAGTCTTAATTATGAATATAATTTCTAAATGACGTGCATAAAATCAAAAGGGAAAATAACGATATTCATAATAATTCATTAGTACATGAGTTGCCAGGTTTAAAAAATTGAGTGCACTTGATCAGTAAGTTATGATTGACTCATTTGTACCGAAAAAAACGAAGGCAGATTCTAATCCTTTAAGATATTAGATTTATAAGCGAGCATTGGCACTTGAGGCTCTAAAAATTCATTTGTGCTATCACATCTACTTGTGGTAATTAATAATGCACCGATTTCGATACACTTTCCTGCTATGTTATTGTAATACATAAACGTTTGTCTGTAAGATTGTATAAATGAATGTTCATAACAACTATTATCAAACACGCCCTTAACCAATAAAAATTTCCCGATGAGATATTTTTCTAATATTTTCAGTGAATTCAGAATTTTTCAGTTCAAAATTCTGAATATTTAATAAAATAGCTAAGCTATACAAATGAAGCAAAACAGTTATGAAAAAGTATATATATTATGCAAAAAAATAAATGCGAACTGCATAAACACATTAGCTTTTTATTTAAAAGGTATTATTTCAAAAAGCTAAAACAATTGTTTTTTCAGTACAGCATATTCTCAGCACCACAGGAAACATCAAACCAGAGAACTACGAATTTAACAGAATGAATCAACGAGGCTCATTTATATATAAATAACAAAATTAAATTTATTGCTCACAATATGTATAAATATTCTACATGATATAAAAATTACTAAATATAACTTTACCCTTAACTGGGGACGTGCGATAGGTGAGACCGCTAGCTCTGGATTTTCTGTCACCCCTATTCTACTTTTAGCTCAATTGAAAGGATTGACCCTGTAGCTTCCTGTTCTGTGACCTTCAATACACGTGCACTTTTTCAACCGATTTCAGCAGATGCTTTTTAAAATAATTCAGTTATTTCTTCGAGCGCGGTCTCTAAGACCGCATCTCCCTATTAGTGTGCCAGTGATAAACAAGGCTTAGTAGAAATGCATTAAAACTTGGGCCCCGAATTATCATCTAGTTTACTGATTCCATTATGAAGCAGGCTCAAGACACTTTTAAATGAAGCAGAAAGTGATAAAGATAATTGTACAGAAGAGTTTCTCGATAGAAGTTCGCATTCACCTGATTTTGATATGAATTTTCAAACATAATTATTTTTCTAGTGATTATGTATTTTGAAAAATTTATTAAATATATTAATATACCAAGATATATATATATACAGAATTTATAGGTTGATTTTTATACATATTAATATACCAAGATATATATATATACAGAATTTATAGGTTGATTTTTATACCAGTTTTTAACCTGTATGTTTAAAATGCCCTAGAAAACCTATGAAAGTCACGCAAGCCGATAAAAAACCTATGAAAGTCACACAAGCCGATAAAAAAAGGACCAATTTTACCCATTGTCATTTTTTTTAATTTTTCATATAATTGTTGAATTTTACATTATACTGTCTTCTGTATACCTTCATATATTGTAAAAATAAATATGATTTTAAAAGTAAAAAGTGATATGCTTTTTCAAGAATATTATTTATTGTAACATGTAATTTGAGAAGAAAATGTATGTTCCAACGAATTTACTTTTTTCAATGACAATATATTTTGAAAAATTTCTAAAACATATCTATATATCAAGAAAAATATTTGCAAAATTTATTGGCAGTTTTCATATTAATACATTCATTAGAAAATTTAATTTGAGTCTAAAGGAAATACGGTCTCGTAGATAGCACCTCCCCAGTTAAGGGTTAACATTTTTCAACACATTATGTTATGCATGCAGAAATGTAACTGACATGCATTTAGTAAATTGGATTATCAATGTAAACATAAGCGCCACGATATGCATTTTCCTTTCTCAACAATATATTAATTAAATCTTTCCGATTTATTACAGTATTTAACAGTATTTAAAGAAATCTACTACCTAAACAACAAAAACTAGTCAAATTCAAATATATAATCTTAAGGGGGACACGGTATCTAAAAACTGATCAGAATATGGATTTTTTTGTTAGTTTATTTGTTTGTTCATACCCTTCTTCATATTACACGATAATATTAAAGCTGTATATATATTATTTCGAAAGTTATTAAGAATTTAATTCAAAATCAAAGGGATTTAAAAAAAACCTGAACTTTTAAAAATGGCCTTTAAAGACTGAGATTTTCCGAAAGCATCACAGCCCAAAGAAGTATTGAATCATTTTAATCTTTTTAAGTCGAGAACTGTGTCTTTCTGAAAACGTTTTTTGGTGCTTCTGTCATATATACTTGACCAATGGTAAAACACCAGGTTCATATAAAACACATAAAAACACTAATAAATGAAAAAGTGCCCCAAAATTATGGGAGTTTATCAATGAGACATCTGATGAGCTTCTTCAACACTGCACAATATGTTTGACACAGAGTTCAAACGAAAGACTCCATAGTGTAATATGGAGTAAGTGTTCAAAATAAATTTCTGCTTCAATGTGTCGAGTCTAAATTGCAGTTGCAGATGCAGTTTTTGAGTTCAATGTAGGGACATTTAAATCATTAGAAAGTGTTCATGCTGAACATTCTTTTGAATATCAAATCTAGATATTTAGCCATGTGGAGGGTGTGTATACCAGAAAAAACGTAAAACTCGGGTATGTATGAGTTAATTCAGAAAAAAAATTAACTTTGAACGCAGGAAATAATATAATTCAAAAAATGGAGAACTGACGTACAAACCAGGGTGCTTTTGAATCATGTGTTCAATACATTTTAATTACCAGGTATGTTAATTTATTTTTAAAAATCTAGATATTTTGTCGTTTCATACATCCTGTTGTTCTCGGTCAGGTGTCTTTTTACTGCAATAATGAGTATCTAGATCTTTATAAAATATTTTGTAATGGGGATACGTGTTTTAAATTTTTCTATCACATATTTTAAACTATATAGTTTTTATAATTATGGAAAATATTTGTACCAGAAAAGAGTAAATATTTTGTGTGTAAAATCGTATTTTTTCAAGATAGGCGCCTATAGAGATAAACTTAAAAAGTAAAACCTTATCTAAATATGAAATTTGATCCAAATAGTTAGAGCCGTTTCCGGGATACACGAAAGAAATTTACATATATACAAGAATGATTCGTTTAAAGTTGTAAGATATTGTGGTGAAAGCTTATAAGCCAGTTGACAGGTACGCTACCCGAGAAATTGCTTTCGTATCGTGGTCATGTTACTGGGCTGCGAACCACTAGGTCCCAGGTTCTATCCCTGCTCATCGCAATTCGCCACAATATTTCAGATATTTAATTATTTCCTGATAATCTTAAAAATAATCAGAAGAATAAAAAAAAATTTAAATGCCAAATTATCACAAAACACGATAATTTTTTATGTACACGTTTATAAGTTCAAGGGAACATAAATTCCTTTACACAGGCGATAGAAGTGAGATGGAATAAGACGGAAAACTTGTTCCTCAGTTCATTTCTATTTTTTTTTTATTCGTTCTATAAAAGAGAGCTTAAGCCTAAAATAGGAATAATGGTAATATCTAATGAACTATCTGTATATTTTCTATAGGGAATTGTAAAGAATATTTGTAAATAACCACAACCTTGCTACGACAATCCACCGAAGGCACACGGAAAAATTTGAATGACCGGACCATCGCAACAGCAACACTGGTGAGAACTGTGGTTGAATCCTAAGGGCCATCACCGGCCACGATGCAACCCTTCCCTAAGGAAGTATGTTCTGGCATCGATGGGAGGAGTCAGATCCTCATCGTTTTGTGTAGCTACAAAAGTGGCGAGACCCAGCCACCATGCCAGAAGTTTCTCATCCTCAATTACGAGGTGCACCCTTTGGATCAATATTTGTAAATAAATACGGAATTGTTTGTATATTCCATAATACAAGATCTTCATCCTATTTAAGGCCTGAAAAAGCACATCATAATCATTCAAATATACAAAAGATAATATAATTTTAAAATAAGCTTTTTTGATATCAATAGATTTAATATGAAAAATTGAGATAAGTTTACTTGATATTTTTATATATTTAAACGCTTACTACACGCGGAGAACTTTATTTGATAAAATACATCGAAGATGAATCAATATTGGATGGTTTTATTTACTCTGTATAATGGAAGTAAACGAATAAAGTGGCTCATTATACGAAATTTATGGTTAAAAATATGCAATAAATACACTACTGCTATAAGAAATGGTCCATAAATAAAAGATTATTTATATCAACATAATAATCGTAAATCATTACTGACAAGTTGTAGAAGTAACTGAGAAAAATGCAATAACTTGGGCAAAGAAAACAAATTTAATGACTTGCTATAAAATGAAATAAGTTTTGACAAAAAATTTCACATGCTCTTCTCAGCGTCTTGCAGTAATTCCTAAGAAAATTTTATGATTCATGATATTATAGTAGGTTTTGAAAACTACTATAATATCATGAAAATTTTATTTTCAAAAGAAGATGGATATTTTTGTTACTTTATAACATGTGACTATTATATATGGTTTAAGTTATTGTAATTAAAGTAAATTTTTAATACTGATAAGATTAATATAGTGTGTTGACGCTGTGCAGACAAAATCATTTGATCTAAACTATCATACTTGGCATATAGTTTGGAAGGTGGATGTGGCAATACTAGGAAAAATTTGCACGATAATTAAATTAATGGGATTAAAATATAATTTTTTAAATTTTGAACAAGCTTTTGAATTTTTAATTAGAATTTTTCAAACTTTTCCTTAATATCGTCCGAAGATAATTTTTACACTCTACAACGGAAGAACGTAATATCATGTTAAAGAAATTGTGAAAAAATGTTACCTTAAAAATAATTCATCTGTTTCCAAAATGTTACTATTAACTGCGCCAAACAGCTGCAGATGAGGTGTCTTAACGACCATCAGTATCCGTAACGAATGAACAAATATGTTTTGTCAATGAAATTGTTAGAAAAGTCCCCCGTAAATGGTTAATTTGTTATCAGGTCTCTAGGTATCGCATTAAACGGCTGCTGGAGGGATGTTATGTTATGATGCTTTTAGTTGCTGAATAGCCGGCGTCCTGGCATAGGGGTAGCGCGTCTTCCCCGTGATCTAGGCGTTCGGGTTCGAGTCCTGGTTCGGGCATGGTTGTTCTCTCTGTGAGGGGCGCGAATGAGCCCCTCTCTGTAAAAAGGGGTTGGACAAGCGAGTGTGTGTGTGCTATCTTTATTTGAGCTAGAAGTCAGACTTCTGCCCTCGTGTGCTCAGGGGTCTTTACCCTCAGAACTACTGCACAAAAATTTGGCTTAAAATAGATCACGACAAAAAAAAATGCTAAATAAGCTGTTTTAAAGATAAATTTTCATACATAATTAATAAAATCTTACAGGAGAAAAAATAATAAATGTGGATATTTGAAGTCCAAAATTTAATCTCGAATACCGCTACCACTAAGGAATTAGAAATTATTCTCCATAACGAAAGGTTCCGTATTTCTTTTAAATAATGCATGACTTCTATGCATATACGCAGGATGCATATTTTCGTAACATATTAGTTCCAAAAAATGAGTCTTATTTCAGAAAAGTTTTTACTTTTTTTAAAATTAATGTAGATTATCTATCTTTAATACCAGATTACAAATTAATGAGTGAGATCCATAACGGTTTATTCACTAATCTATACATGAAATTATAGTTGGTAAATTTAATATTAATAATGTTCGACAATGAAACAGCACCATACACCTTTTCTGGGACCTCTCCTTCAAACTACTTCTAAAACGAAAAAATGTTGGATCAATGGAGACCAATTTACAATACCCTATGTTCGTATGGAACATGTCTTTAATGAAACTTAATTTAAAACATGCACTTCCAGTTTTAAAACAATTCTAGAGCAATTTTGGGATGAATCGCGTAATTTTGAACCGTGGTCATAGGACGAGGATGACACTTGAGCTGTCTCTCCCTCTCGAAGAAGAAAGATTGAACTTAAAGTTTGAGCTCTTAAAAGATTGAACTTCCAAACTACACCAGCGGGTGGATGTTTGGCACCGAGGGATTTAACGCGCATCGGATGGTTCTTCGGTGGAACCTGAGGCCCTCCGTTTCCGAAGCCCAGACCTAAACACCAGGCCACCAGAGACGAGATCTTACCACAAAGTTGTAACAACTCCACAAAATTACAAATGTGGCCAGGTTTCAAAACTTAAATTAAATTATATATTTTAGATGGCATCAATTATTGCCGATGCTTTATCTACTGCAACAATGAAACTCAATTATGTAACAGGAATAGAAATAATATTTTATGTCTTATGTATTTTCCCGTCATATACATATTACATTTTATTTATCCAAGAAAGAAATTACAACTACATGAGCCTATCTCGAAGCTTTTATTTTAATGCATATTTTGTATTATATTATGTAAGGAAAGAAGGATAAAAAAAAAATTGTTTCATATTGCTCTAGAGTTTAATAACTCAAAAATGCAGACGAAAAGCTTGTCTCCGATATTTTTTTTTATTGACGGATAATTAAAATATATATAATAATTAAAAATTGAAAAAATATTACTTAACTTTCATTACAAATTGAGTTTAAAAGAATTTAAATTTAATAGTTTTCAAAATATTTCGATAATTAAAATTATTCAAAATATTTAGTTAAAGAAAGCATATCCCAGATTAAAAGATTAATTCTAATTTTTCAACAATACTTCGATGCTTTTATTTAAAAATGTTTAAAAATGCAAATTATAATAAGAGCAATCTTAAAGAAACCGAAATTATTAAATAAAACTGATAGGATTGTTTCAATTTTCCTGTTTTTAAATCTTAATAAAAAAAAATGCTTTGAAAACAACTGTAGTTAATCAATTCATTAAGTAAATAACCTTTAGAAAGCAGAAAACATAGCGTTTTATTGAATCTATTTTGCATTTAAAATAATGCACAGTTAGCGCATGGATATTTTTATTCATGTTAATAAATACACGAAATTTTTTTTAAAAATGAAACATTAGAAAAAACCGGATTGGTAAATATTGCCAAACTTAAATACATAAACCGTCTGCACAAATTAATAAATGAGGATTGCTTTTGAAAATAGTGGATGAAAAATAATTAAAATTGCTTTTCTCTTTGAAATACTGAGACGTTAATTTGAAATTTTCAGTATTTCCAAAATTTTTCCAATTTTAGACAATTGAAATTATTTTTAACTTCTTTTAAAGAACAGCATATGCAGTATTAAATCGATTTTATTTATTTTACATCACAATTAATTTTTACTGACAAACGATTTTAAATTTCTATTCTCAGAAACTTTGTAAAAATTAAAAACAGTAGAATTTTAAAATAAGGAAATTATGCTGCAAATACTTTAACTTTCCGTTGGGAGCTTTTAAATTCATTAAGATTATCTAGAAATAATTGTTTGAGAATTTTTGATTCCGTATTTGCTTGCCTTATTTTCTTTTTCTATTTAACAAAACTGAAATATTTCTTAATTTTATTGAACCAATAAAAGAGGGCACATATTATATTCCAAATTTTAAATGAATTTCAAGAAATTAAATCGAATGATTTTTACGTTTTCGTGTACGAAGTATGTAGATAGAAAACGTTTAACGTAATCGTTACAAAAAAAAAAAAAAAAAAAATAGAACTTCAGATTTGGCCGAAATTTCTGCGTTTTAAAAATGCAAAATAAATAATTTCAGATTATATCTTTCTTTCTATGGCTTAGTCTATCTATCTGCCTGTGAACACAATAATTGAAATATGTATTGAGACTGAATGAAATATATTTCATGCGTGATCTCTATACAAAATTTGTTATTATCTGTAAAACGTTCAATGAAATTCGTTCAAACGAGGTTTATCTGTCAGATGCAGTTGAACACGACAGCTAAAAACTGGGAAATTTGCATAAACACGTAGATTTTAGATTCATATGAAATGTTGAAAAACTTGATTTTAAGACGACATGCTATTTATAATAGAGAGTTTGATATTGTAGCAGAAACAGGAAAAAATAATTTTAAAAGCTTGGTTTTAATTCCTTTATAAATTATGATTTAAAAATATTTTTAATAAATTTATAATCAATTTTATCTTTTTCCTAATCTGCAGAATTACTTTGTAACTAATTACATAATTATTTTCAGCAAAAAAAATATCTATCCCTTTAAAGTCTTTTAATGATAAAAAAAGTAATACAGCAGCTTGACATAAACACTGAACATAATATTTATTCCTCTATAGTAAACATCCTTAGATGTAGAGGTAAACATTTCAAAATCTAAGCTGGAGTATTGAAAATAGGCTTGGCAGGAATCTTTGATCTTTTCTAAACATGATCAATCTATATAACTCTCGAATTGCTTCTCAAACCATTTAATACGAAATACTTGAAATCTTATGTATCCATCAAAAACTATATCTAGCAAGTGTGATAATTCAATAAGAGCTTCAATTATATACGCATTGACATACATAGCTTCCATCTCTCAACAAGTGAAATATCTGTCAGAAGTTGCTCTGTATTGTTCTAGAACTGTTTTCACTAATTAAACGCTATTCATGGAACGTACTCGCGCCTACAGGGTTGTTCGGACGATCCATTCTGATTGTATCCGATTGTATATTAGTGGAATCTTATTATGCAGATGCTTTATGGGATTATAGATGTGGATAATATCGTGGATTAGTTCAATCAGGTAAACAAGTTGATGGTGTTGATTTCGTTCTATCCCATGTATAAATGCACTCTTTATGTATTTAAAAAATTATACAATCAGGAATTGGGCACATTTGAAAGCTGTTATGCAAATAACTAAATTTGTTTGTGTAATTATTTAATGGTTTGGGTTCATTTGTTGAAAGTATTACAACTAGATATATCTTAAATTTGCATTTAAAATGTGATTAATTATACACTGGTTTCCAAAAATTAAGGAAAAAAACACAAAAATGACGATTATTTTATATGATGAATTTAATGAAACTGAGCTACAGTCTGCAAGATATAGTAAGGCATAAAATAACATGAAAGAATTACCACGTAATTATGAACTTATAGAAATTAACTGCAAAATGTGTAAATCGGATATGTCAGTTTGGTATGGAGAAGTACATTCAATATGGAGTAAGGTTCCCTTATATAAAAAATAATATAACGCATACAGCTATGTGCTATATTGCAATCAATTAAGAGGTCTATCAGTTCTGTAGTAAGTGAGAACCCTAAATAAATATTTAAATTTAAAAATTTCAATTTCCCAAGATTCTACCCTTTTTACTTTCTCATATAAAAAGATAAAGTATTGAAATCATCCAAAAATAATTTTCGAAATATTGGCGAATTTCTACGTTTCTGAACTCTTTCAGTTCATTTTTAGGGAATAATGCATGCCTGTATGTCAGGAAATACAATAACTCAAAAACGCTTTGAGACTGACAGATGAAAGTTTGAATGTAATTTTATCATCAACTCAAAAACATAAATATGTGATCTATTCAGAGAAAGTCTGGCTTTTGTGTATCTCACCCATTTTGATAAGCATTATAATGACAAAATGAAAAAGGCCAGAAATATGAAAGTTGATGCAGAGTTTTCATAACTAAAATTTAGATCTGTATCAACTTTTGAACACAATTCATAAAGGGGTTGATCATCTATTTTTCCGTTCCTTCAAATGCATTTAAATATAAACTAGAAACGCAACAAATGAAATAAATAAAATCTGGCATATGATGTAATTAAAATTCTATTTCTGAGTCAAATTTTGATTTCAATCAGTTCAAAAAAATGTCATATAAAAGGAATACTATGTACAATGTTCACAATACTATTTAGTGAAAAATGCTCATGCGCGGAAAATGAAAATCTGAGTGGTTTTGACATTCACGGTTATGTCCAAGATTCACAATTTTAAAGTGAGATGAATTTGGAATATAACAAAATGGAGAAAATATAACAAAAGAGAAATAAATCACATCCGCTTTTTTTTTGAAATTTTAATTTCAAATTATAGGATAAAAATTCATCGTGAATTTTACCTCCAGTTATTTAATTGCTTTCATCATCTGTACACTATAAGCAAACGTTTGGTGTGAAGTTCTACAATATTGGAAAAATGAAATATTTATTCACCGGAAAGCCGCATCCTGGCGAGGCAGAGTCAAAAATAAGATATTTTCTTTCAAAACAAGGAAGTCCTTTTTAGAATCTCTTTGACAGGCTGTCACCTGAAAGAACTAAACAAAATTCCAAGATATGACAGACGCTGTTATAATTTTTTTTCAAACGTATCTAAACTGATGCCGCTGCAACTGGTGCTACTGAAGTGTGAAAACATATATTCTGAAGATTTGCGTTCTTGAACTTCAGTTTTACTACAATGGTAAATATCTAAGTATTCATCCTTTATCCATAGGAAACTCAATAAAATATACAGAACAATACATTTTGGAGAAAAGAAGAAAATTAAAAAGCATCAGAATGTGTTTCTTCAACCGATATATGGAATATCGAAAGATTATTCGAGTTTTGGAAAGTTTTCAAGTCAAAAATAGCCAAACCAAATTTTCGATGAATAAAACAAATGGAGAATAAATTGATTGCATTGTTTGAGGTATTTAGATAAGAAACCTGGGATCTAATTTACAAACAGAAAATGTATTAATAAAATAATAACTTTTATAGAAAATATTTCAATTTCATAAAGCTATGTCATGCATAAATTTTGTTCTGATTTTTTTATGCAAATCTTGTCCCAAACCGTTAAATGCATAGCTATGTAGATCTGCATTGTAGGTTTGAAACCTCATATTACTTTATGTAACAAGCAGGTAACATAAGAAACTTATAAAAAAATTCTTTCAGAGAAAGGAGTTTTGCAGTTTTGGATAAACCTTTGTCGATTTTAATGGAACCAGAATACTTGCAAACAGCTCAGAGTGTATGTGAATATCATGTAAACTAAATTAAACATGGGTATAAAATGAATGACAGATCTGCAGCAACAGCAGTTTTTATCACGTCGAATATATTTCTTAAAAGCCACCTTAGGTAACCAGTTGTTTCTTCGGCATTATTTTTTACTAAAATTGTTTAATTCAATGGTTCGAGAGAAGTGGTGTAGAAATTTAGAGAGGAGGAGAGCAGCTCAGGTATCGTCCTCATCATCTGACTGAGGTTCAAAATTGCGAATTCATCCCAAATTAGCCCCAGCATAGCTTCAAAAACGGGATGTTAATATAACTAATCCAACTAACCTTCCCTTTTAGTGTTTCTAGTAATCGATCATGGTTGCAACGTAAAAATTAATTTTAGGTAATCTACAGTTTGTCTCCTTGTTGTGGTCTCGTTAAGTCATGGATCTTATCTTCATCAATCAAATGTCTTGTGCTTTTACTCGCAGAGAAGGGGAAAGTTTAGTTTAGTTACGTTAACGCCCCGTATTAAAGCAACACTAGGGCTATTTTGGGACGGACCTCGTAATTTTGAACCACGGTCAGATGACGAGGACGACAGCTGAACTGGCACCCCCTTCACCACACCACGCCACACTAGCGGGAGGGCGTTTAACGTGCACCAGACCCGTTTACACGACGGTTTTTCGGTGGAAATCGGGTCTCCAACCTGAAACCTTTCGGTTCCAAAGCCAAGAACTTACCACCAGGCCACCGCGACCCTGAAAAGGAGAAAGATTAAAGTTTGTATGAATAAATTTGTGCATTTTATGTGTGGTAAAATTATGCTTGCATCAGATCATACACGACATTTTAGTAACTTTAGAATCACCATATGCTGTTGTTCAAAATATTTTTTTAGTTCAGCTCTTGCTTATGGAATTGCGGCTTTCATCGATTGTATATGATTACATTAAATAAAAGAATAGCTCTGCAATTTTTGACACTCATAATCAGTTTACAATAGTCATATCACTCTCTTTTTATTGATTCTGATCATAAATTGATGAAGGGTTGCATCAAAGATATTTAAAAGTTAACACTGGAAACATCTAGAGAATTGATTCTTCTATTATTGTTCTCCATCTACTCTTTTTGATCGATTTCATTGAAAATTCTCCAGTTTTCCAACAGCAACAGCTAAATTCCTTCAACTCTATATATTCATTCTACCAACTATTTTATTATTCGATTTTCTTATTATTATATTTTTCAGATAAACTTTAAATTTATACTTAATTGTTTATGAAAATTTGGAAATTAAATTACATGTTTATAGATGGCACCATTATTTCATAATTATTTCTTTATTTAAAAAAATACACATTTTTATTGTGTGTTATTTTAAAATTGTTTTATTTACATCTTTGAATAAGTTTACGACAACGTGTTTGCTCAGCTATTATCTTGCTATTTATGTGAATGCAATTAGATTCATAGTAATATCTGTTAATAATAATACGAATTTTTTTCTTTAACACACTGCATTGCAGTGAATCAAATTTGCTAAAAATCATAAAAATCATCAATGTTTCCTATAGTCTGCTAATAATATTATTAACAATCTGTAATGTTGCTTCCCAGCACAGTCATTTCCATCCTAAGAATGACAATTTTATTTTCAACTCTATTGGATGCTGATCCGACGTCGGATCAATTAACCAACTATGACTTGGCGACGAATTTGGCGAAAAAATGGATGATACTAGAATCTTCATAATTTTTGGCAATAGGATCAATAAGAGGCAAGTTATTCTTGCTTCTTCGAGAACCTGTTTTTCCCTGCTCCGAGAGCTATTAAAGGCTGGCAATCTAAGCCGAAGTGATTCATATAAAGAGTGTGTTAAGTTGTATAGTGAGTCAAAGCGAATTAGTTGGATCATTTCAGCGAAGCGCAAGCGTTAAGTGAAGCTCAAGCGGTCAAGAGATTCCTGAATTGAGCTGTGCGACGAAACAAGCAGTTTAGTATTGAGACTGCTGACTGTGTTATCATATACCCACTATAATGAACCCGTTCGAGTTTTACAGGAATAATTTTTCATCAAAATTTTTGTTAATGAAATATATCCAAAAACAGAAATCAAAGAGCAGCATGATATATAGCGCTATAACAAAAGTTATTTTTAATGCGAAAAACAAAAATATTTCTTCATTAATATCATTCAAATAATTTTCTTTAGATTTTTCTCATCAAACAAACACTTATTTTTGTTTAAAAAAATAAGGGTAGCATTACATCTCTTATCGAAGCAGGAAAACTTCAAGAAAAAGCCATTGGAATAACTCTATTTTTTAAATATATTTGTATTTCTGTTTAATTGAATTTTAAGTAAAACTGACTTTGATAGCGAAAGGGTATTTTACATTAAAAAACTCCCTTGCTATCCAATTCCGAAACCTTCTTTTTTCGCTGAAATTAATAGATGAAAGTCAAAAAATGAAGAAAAATAATTCCAAGAACCTGAAGTACTGGAAACTTATATTTACAAAAGATCTGAGGAGAAAGTAAATTAGTAATTTTTGTGAGAGACTAATCTACAAAATTGCTTTCTCACGCAATAAGCCTCATAGTAATGAAAAGAGATTATTTATAGATATATTCAATGGATGCTGAATGTCTGTCAGGTTCACCATTTGACGACTTAGGAGAAATTTGGAAATAAAAATAAAAAGTGTTCGAGAATACAAATATTGTTACAAACTAGAGATCGCTTCGCAGGCACTTCATGAAAATTCGATTATCTGTCATTGATATTATATAAAAGCGAGATAAGTGAAGCAAGTCATTCGAGTGAATTCACTATTTATAGTGCTGATCACGCAGCGAGCTGTCTAGTTGCTTTTTGCTTTTTTTGTGTGGGTTGTTGATTAATGCTAATGTTACGTTTAGGCTGTATTTTGGCTCCTCTGTTTTGCATTTTTCTTGTAAAATAAAGTATCGTTATCAATTACCAGGTTGCCAGACATTTCACTGTAGAATCATCGGACGAATTTCTGTAACACTATTATTCATAGAATAAAAATTACAAAAAAACGTTTTAGAGGCAGTGGTTTAACAGTTTCAAAACCTTTTTTTCGAAGGGGGGGGGGGAGTTTCTGAAACAAAATCAGATCCAAAATAAAAGAAAGGAAATACAGGCAAGAATATTAAAACTTTTATCACCCCCCCCCAAATCAGCAAATGCTACATAGAAATATTTCAGATAAAATATGTGTATCATTTCAATTCATTTCAATTTGTTACTTGTTTCTATTACTGTTTCCAGGAAGAAAAAAATATATTTATGACAGGATATAAAATTGTTTACATTTTAGCTAGTGAATATCTGGGGATGAAAAATTTAAGAATCTTTCATTTGAATGCAGCAACTCCAACTACTATTTCTGAAAAAAATATTGAAAATAACCGAAGAAAAAAAAGTCAAAAGCCTCCTAAGAAAAGTTAAAGAATTCCATTTCTAAAAAAATGGACGAAGAAAAACCTATTTCAAATCGAAACATTCAAATTTTTTCGAGTGCAATGCATCCTTCGGTACATATATTGAAAAAGTAGATTTCTTGTACTCAAATTTTTATGAAGAAAAACCTAATATAAATGTATGGACTCTCTTTTACCTATTGAGTTAAATAACTTTCAGATTTTTCAAACTATTTATGCCAAAGAAATAACGGACTTGCTCTGAGATATGTTAGCTTTCATGTTTCGATAACTTACCATAAAAAAAAATTTAAAGAAATTTATTTTTCCTTTTCTTTTCGAAAAAAAAATGCTTGTTAATAGAATAAATTTCAGTTCCCTCACTATTATAATATTTTTCTTGTATGTATGGACTATAAAATGCTCGAGTTTTAAAATCTAAGTTTGAATTATATTAAGTTTTCAAGGTTTCATAAAAATTTTAACTGATTCCCAAATCATTCCCAAGTTAAAATTAGCATAGTTATTTAAATTATTATTTTAATCTTTACATTATTTTTTACTCAGGCCCTTTACAGGGTCTCTATTTTTACTATCCAAAGGTATATATTGAAAAATGGAGAGAACTTTGAGCATTCGAAACATAGCAGAATCAGCTCAGAATTCTTAGTATCCACTGAATACAATCTTGAAGTCTCGGAGACATCAAAATCTTCAATGGCGCATGAAATAAGGGATGCACCCAGAAGTCATTATTTGTCAAAAGGTTAAGCTGATATTAGGATTTCTTCAATAAAGATTTTTACATATTTTAGTTATTGTGTTTTAGTACTGCCTTCGTAGTAAAATGGAGTTTAATTATGGCATTCTGTCTTTAAAAAGTTAATTATGTCTGAACAATTCAATTTCAAACTGAACATTGCTTTTTAAGGTAATAGTATTTCAACTTCTGGTTCATAATATAAACTGCGTATATATTAATTGGAATCCTTCTTAATTAGTTTTTATTAATGACAGAAAATAAACCTCCTAATATTTGGTGAAACAAGGAAAATTGTTTATTTTCATCGCAAAATTCATACATATTGTTAAAAATTATACAGAAAAATATCTTTAAAATTGTATCAACATTTAGAATAAAATGACGGTTTTAAAAAAATATAAGATCTTAGCATAAAGCAATAATATTATAGATTAGTGCAATAATATTTTTGGGTATTATCAAAGAAAAGCATCAAATTTGCGCTTAATTTTTATTTAATTAAGATTTCAAAAGAATTATTTCAAGATTTGCATGACTATGATTATGGATTTTAAATTAAAAATATATCTGCGCAAAATTTAGCAGCTAAAGTTTAAACAAATATCCTAGGCACCGTCAACTTATCTAATGCTAGTCTAACAGCTAAACACTGAACGTCTATCCCGCAGCACGTATACATTTCCTTTTAATACTAGCTGCCTTCGGCGACCAATTGGTTCCCTGTGTATATATTTACTTTCAATTAAATATCTTATGTATAGTTGATATTTGAGATGTCACTAACAAAACAATGTTAAGCATGAAACTGTGACATATATCCAAGCCGTGTTACTTTAATAGCTTAATGCAAGTTCTCATCATTCTATATGTCAACTACTCAAGTCCCATGACGTAAAGATGACGTCAAAAAGTTTCCGGATAATTTATCTTCTGTTTTTCAAGATATTATAAATTAATTCCCGATTCATATAAGTTACATAGATGAACAAAATCTTTTGATCTTAGATTTAAATTATGGAAGAAAACCAGACGATTAAATATTTGATGGAACAATAAAAGGGTTAGAATTTTAATTCAACAAGAAAATAATTTGTAAAAAAATATGCAAAAGTCTTTTTAAAAAATGCCTTCATTCAAATCCCCCTTACGCTTCAGTAAAGTTATATATAATTTTTTTTAATCTTAAAATTTGTGAAACTGATTTAATACAATAATATATTCAAAATTTAAAATAGAAAAAAGTCAAAATCTCTTGTTATTTTTAACTAATAAATTTTTTTAAATACTCCGAATTGCACATTCTCTAAGTCCAAAGTATTTTTGATATCAAGAGTTATCAAATTTGATAACTCTAAATTAATCGGTTTATTCCTAAAATCGATAAAATACCCAAACGCTCACACATTCATCTTTCTTGTTAGTACAAATGTGACAGAGCATTCGATGAATTTATCTTTGGCTTAAATATCTATATTCTCTATTATTTTAGAAGCAAATTTCAATTCTGCATAACAGGCATTGATATTAAACATTTTGTTCATTGGATAACATTAAATAAAATATTCCGAGTTCTTTTTATTTAGGCACAAAACCTAGCAAATGGATGAAGATATCTTAAAAGATTTATATAACGAAATCAATTTCTTTCATACCCAAGAAACGCCCTGATCTTAACTATTTTCATAAAATATTCTGGCGACGCCTATGCATATATATATATATCTATTTTCGATTTTATATATATATATATATATGCTATTAAGAGTTTGGATCCTCCAATGTCGGGAGTATTTTTTTTTCACTTTGCAAACTGTAATAAGGAACGTTGTCTGAATGTCTTGTATATGAAAACACTCTGAACAAAAGCATAATTGAAAGACCAAGATAGCGACACTAAAATTATATTTTTTTGAGATTTAACAACAGCACTGCAACAACAACAGTCAAATAAAGATAGTAAAATAGAGTCAAAATATGACGCAGACATTTGTTTTGACTTCATTTTACTTTTAAGAATCGTAGACACAGACAAAGATGGGAATTGCTCTTTGAAAACTAGGTCAATAACATGAAAGTAAGAAAACATAAAAGACGTAAATATAATTCCAATTTTTTTTATTATTATTTCTAACCAATCCAAATGTCTTTGGGGATCTGCTGGTTTTCCAAAATTAAGAGTTGCTAAAAATTTTAATTAAAAATCTGTAACTTTTTATTAATAGCTAGTTTAACAAATATTTGTAAACTTCAAAATTTCGTATACATCCAAACATCTTGCGCTATTCTATTAATAATGCTGCGGATTTACCTAATTTTCTTTCTATACAGTTATACATTCTGTTATATAACCTAAAAGAACAGTTGTGCTCAGAATGGATGTATTTAATATTTTATCATTATTCGTTTAATACTGAAGTTAAAATTTAATATTGTAAGCGCCGAAATCTTTTTAAAATATTAAAATCTCGTTTTTAACTGAAACCTACTTAAAAAATTCGAATTTTTATGTCTTGATCCTTAAAAATTTGGAAAAAAAATTGGATGAATTATTAGTAGCATTTAAAAAAATATATTGAATTTCATCGCAACAGTGAAATGTATTGTTTTAAAATATGCTTGAAATATAAATATAAAAAAAAGTTGTATGCAAAAATTGCAATCTTTTGAAGTATAATTTTTTGAACTCTATGATGATCTAAAATTAATTTGTGGGATTTTATGTTTATGGAATTTTTTATGGAAAAACAGACAAAATTTTGTTTTAGTTTTAATTAATAAAATTTAAGAAACTCTCTCTTATGTCATGCTACCACCTTTCATAATATAAATGGGCCACATAATCGCTCTAGGTCAAACGACCGGGCTTGTACAGCACCGACTCATGCGCACACACACACTCATTCATTGTACACATATAAGTACAAATATTCCATTTAAATAAATGATTATCACACTCAAAAAAATGAATTAACTTTGAATTCGTTTATTCTTTACTAAATAAAATGAGAGACATTTAAAGCATATTTACTACCATAATATTATGCTTAAAGTTTTAAAATAAACAAACAATTGTCATATGAAATTTGATGGCTATAAGACATTTCACAAATGGCTACCATAATCGTCACAAATACATTACTACCCTGTAGACAGTCATGAAATATTCTTTTGTATTATTACTAAATTTTAAAAAACTGCTTCTTAAGAAAATTTCTTAATTTGTTCAGAGCTGCCATTTTGTGTGAGATCATGTTTTAAATTTTTCCACCCAGTTTCTTTAAACGAAAAAGAATTAAATCCTCCTAATGATACTAAAACTAAAGTCTAACATTTAAAAGTCTAAATCTTACTTTTTTTTATTTTTCCTAAATAAATGTATTTTATTTTTCTTTTATTATTTGCCTTGGGACGGCGATACCTGTTGATAAGGTCTGGTCTTCGCCACAGAAAGTTCTGAGTTCGAGACCCGATTCCCCAGCAGAACCGCAGTGTAAGCGGGTCTGGTGCATGCAAAATCCATTGGAACGCAATATCCTGCTTCTGTTGTGGTGCGGAAGTTTAGAGAAAGAGTGACAGCTCAGGTGTCGTCCTCGTCATCTGACTGCGGTTCAAAATTACGAAGATGGCCAAAAAATAAATAAAGTGTTGCTTTAAAATGGGATGTTAATAAACTAAATTAAACCACACTCATCATTTGCCTCTTATCAAAAGCATCAATACCGATGCAATTTCTTTTACATGCAAAAACAAAGGCAGGATATTTTTTGAACCATTAAGGAATTCTAAATAAAGTAGCGAAAAAATGAAGTAAATATGATCAGTATTTTCATTTCTTATAAAGCAATAACGAGTCCAAAAAGAAACGAGTTCAATGATTTTCTTTCACAAAAAATGTTTTAAAATCAATTAGTTAAAATACTTTTAAATTATAATCATAACGAATTCAACATATTGGAACCACAGCAAAACTGGATAATATATTCAATTCTGAAAGTGCAACGAATGCGGTTTCTATAATTAGAAAATATTTCTATTATTAATTAAAATTTCTTTTCTAATCGTTCGGGAATCGGTTCAGCCGGTTAAATAAAGAAAAAAAAATATTTTATGACTCGTTGCCTCTAATTAAACTTCATTTCATAACTCTTTCTCGATGGAAAACATCTCCTCAATTTCTATCTATAGCATCGTAAAATGTATATTTAATCAACTTATCACGCGAAATATGCTTTACATTTTCTTCAGGGACCTATTATTGTTCGATTTTATGGGTCTGCGAAATTTTCCCGTTTCTTTTGTATAAAAAACAATTTCGTATTGTACCAAGATGCAACATAAAAATATACAATAATGAATATGGAATAGGTTAAAAAGGTGGGATGGACTTTCAGGAAAATGCAGCATTTCCAAACCGCATGTAATAAATTATTCATTAGCTAAAAATAAAATATTTAAAAAATATATAATACAATATATTTATGGTAAAAAAATTACAGAATTTACTATACATGAATTATGGGAATAATGTATAAATAATATTCTTTGAAACGAAGTATTTTTATCCTCGGTTTACAGAATTTTATCCACAGTTTTGATTTCAATTTTTTTTTTTTTTACTGAATTTTATACATATTTGATTAATTACTTTCTCAACTGAATTTATTAATAATGATTCAACTGAAATTCATACATATTTGATTAATTATAAAAGGTAAATGCATAATTTTATTTTTTTAATATGCAAAATTTTGAGATTAGGAGTAGAGAACATCAACATGTATAGAATAAAAATGATGTATACAACATGTATAGCATATAATTCTTCGCATGAAATAAATCTTCCTATGTAGCCGAGTATTTTTTGAAGTTCTGACAAAATTTCATGTAATATCTAATATTGTTTTTTTTCTGATTAGATAAAAGAGCGTGCAAAACATAGCGTAACTTGGCAAATTCTTTCATAGTCTATAATTTCGATCTTGCCATATATATGTAAAGAAAGAACGTAATTATTATGATTTCAATTTCAATAATTATTTTTATTTGGCTCGATTTGTTTCTTATGCATGAAACAAATCAAGCCAGATAAAAGTTTTTTTTAAATGTTCGTATAAATGAAATTTTGCGATCAATTTTTTTTTCTTACTTCAATATGTATGAGGAGATAGGTGTTTTGTAAACTTTTGTATTCTAGATTTAAGTTCACAAATTCATTACTTTCAGAAATAAATTATCAGCTTATCATTCAATAAAAAAAAAAATTCGATTGGTTAACCGTGGCTCCATCTAGAAGTGATTTCGAAAATTATTAATATTAAAAATAATTAAAATATAGTTTTTCTGCCAAGTCCACAAATAAAAAAGTATTTTTAAAACATCTTTTTAGTTATTTAATAGATATGAGTATAAAAAATACTTAAGCAGTTCATGGGTATTTAATTTTTAGATTTTAATTCAATTTTATCTTTAACTATATTTATGTTAACTTTATGAAGTACTATTCTTTTATTTCATAATTTTTTTGAATAAGTAAAAAAAATTATTGTATTTATTTGTACTAATAAAACCTTATTAAAGAGTAAAACATATCTTTACTAAGTTGTAGATGTGAGAATTTTAAATACAAATAAATATCTTTCCTTTCATTAGTTTTATAAGTAAATCGTTTAGTAATAATTAATTTCAGATTCTTAATAACCATGTGAAAACATTATTAGCAGAAATTTTTTTCACAGCTGAAAATTCCTGCTTTACGGCATAGTATTTGAAAGCCTTAAGTATGGCAGGCCTACTAGCTAGAATTCGTCCGAAATCGTCATGCTTTGAGCGGAAAATATAGCTGCTTCTAGGAATGCTTTAAAGCTATTTACCCTAGAAATCTGAATATTCTTGTCCAATCAGCATTCTACTAATGACTCGAAATTATTTTGCTGATTTAGCCGCAAGTATATCATTTCTCTAATATTATGTTAACCCACTATATATCCCTGATATAGTACATATACTTATTACATACAAACTATTATTTTGATATCACGGAGAAATATCGCAAAATGATAAATAGTATAATTAGATGCTGAAAATTCGATAGAGTTACAATATAAAACCAGAAAATAAATATTTTAGTTGCAATTAATTCAGAAGTATCAAATATACTACCACTGGCAGTTCTCAGCGGGTTTGTTTTCCTGACAGCATTCAATTCTAGCATTTCATTTCACGAAATTTAAATTCATGAAAATGGTTTTTAGAAAAAGAACGAATCCGTAATGTGTTCTTCAAATTTAAAATATTCTTATACTTAGTTATTAATATTTTAAATTTTAATTTTCAAATTTGACAAAAACTGTTGAGACAACAGGTGTTTCTTCAAATTTATCACTCACTTGATTATCTAAAGCATATTTTTACTTCATTAATAATAATATATTGATCATTAATAATATATTAATCAAATTATGAATTTAGTTTACTTCTCAATATAAAATGTGGTTAAGAAGTTGCACAAGTTTGAGGTTCGAACTACGTTAGGGTTCATAGCCGAGTAACATAACCGCTAGACAAAAGCGATCACCATTGTCCGCAGGTTGTTATCTGGCTTATGAAGTTACCACCCAAAGTTATTAGTAGAATTATATTAGGTTGCAAAAGTTTTATTTTTATGCAGTATAATAATATACTCAGTCGTTCCATTAAATGCACCGAATTTTAAAAATGAGTTAAATAAAACATGAGATTACAATCGGTAGAAATTAAAAGGATTTTGAGCTAAAAAAAATTTCAACAGAATAAAATCAAATGATAAATATACTTGCTATTTACAATTTCTCCAAAATAATCACCAGTAAGTGTATTTATCAACCCTTTATTTCATAAATTAATAGAAAAATGATAACCACAATATATAATGAATAATATTATATATTATGTATATTTAAAACATCCTTTTATCATATTATAAGCCAAAAAATGGCACGTTAAGATGCTGCGGTATCATTATAATATAAAAAAATCATTGTTGAATTATGCATAAATTTATGTATAAACGCATGCATTCATGTTCCAAATAGAATGATTTTCTATTCTAAAAGTGAATACAACAAAATTTTATACATATATTTTATAAAACAAGAGAAAGAATACTGTCAAATTTTCCAAGTATACAATTTAATTAAATATTCAGTTGTATAGAAACTAATGGTTTTTTATACACTTTGGTCTACTCTATTATTCTTTTATTTATTTATTTATTTTATTACGTTTTTAGATAATGCTTTGATTGGATTTAAAATAGTGATTTAACTTTGCTTAAATCTAATCTAAGCTCAAATTACTCAAACATAAGCAACCTTTCTTATATTTTAGCTATTGTGAAAAAAATTTCCAGAGTTAATATAACAAATATTAATAACACAGAGAGAAAATTATCTATTGGTGGTTTTTACAATTAATTCGTTAGGTTCAATTGTTATCCTAATTTTAACTAAAAACAAAAAGTAAAAATACAGATTTTAGAAGCTAAAAGAATTTTGTATATTATAATATTTCTATGTAAGAAGCTTTTACGTTAAATATATGATATCTGAAAGGATTTTAATCCCAAACACTGCCTGTTATATCAACAAGTATCTTATAATGAATTAAAAGACGAAATGTAAAACCTCCAATGTCCCATCTTTGTGTCAATCCAAAGATATGCGGGTTTTTTTTACTAGAATAAAAATAAAATGTTTGAAAGATTTCATCTAAATTAAAGAACATTTTTAACGTTACTTTATATTTTAAAAAATAGGAAGTAATAACTGATGTTTTGTTGTTGATATAAAGAATGCATGTTATCCGAGTTAATTGTAATAATTTTTGATTTCTTCCAACATCATTTCAGCTAATGAAAATTCTCATCTCAATTATAAAATAGAAGAAATATTTTCTTTGTGAATTCCTCTAAAGATAATTACTTTCTCAAAATATTATATTACTCATAAAACGAGACATTTTGTTATCTTTTTTTTGTCTGTAAAAATTTTATGGATAATTGATGCATTTCTCTGTTATGAAAAAAAAAATCTCAATCATGAATATCATTTTTATTTCTGTTTCAAAGAGAAATAATATTTCAGGGCATATTTTACTACTTTCATAATACTTCGCTCAAAAAAAAGATCCATACCTTTTTAAATATTTTTAAAGCAAACGAAATCCTCCATTTCCCTGCAAGACAAGCAAAGAAAACCGTTTGGTCATTTAATAAGAGCATCTTTCATACAGATCATTTAGATTCATATAGTTTAGGAACAGATCCATTTAAAACACCTTATAACAGGAAAGAGCAAGTAGAGGATATTCCAACAAAATGAAATGCTGATACACAGGTCCTTTCTGGTGTCAGATTACCCGCCAAAACGTACAATATGGTACTCCAATAATAGTTTATTTTCCTGATATTTCCTCGGTCTTCCATTTTTTTCCCTCGAATCAAAAATTTTCTGAATTAGAAAAAAATTCTTAGATTCCTATCTGTTTGCCCTCATACCCTTATATAAAAAATAATCTTACTTTTTAAAAAGTGATTTTTATGTTATATGTTCTACTATTATCAGATAATATGTCAGCCTAGAAACAATATCACTTCGACAAACCAAAATATTTTGAGAGATCAGTCTGGTGTATAAGAGGATTAAATAAATCTGTGTTTGTTTGGAAGCCTTGATCGTCTTGGTTTTCAATTTGATATTTGTTTATTTTTAATTTTATTTATTTGTTTTTGTTTGCTTTAATTATTTACGCAAATTAATGCCTTCCATATTTGTGTATTCTCCAAAAATATTTTACTACTTTCATAATACTTCGCTCAAAAAAAAGATCCATACCTTTTTAAATATTTTTAAAGCAAACGAAATCCTCCATTTCCTTGCAAGACAAGCAAAGAAAACCGTTTGGTCATTTAATAAGAGTATCTTTCATCCAGATCATTTAGATTCATATAGTTCAGGAACAGATCCATTTAAAACACCTTATAACAGGAAAGAGCAAGTAGAGGATACTCCAACAAAATGAAATATTGATACACAGGTCCTTTCTGGTGTCAGATTACCCACCAAAACGTACAATATGGTACTCCAATAATAGTTTATTTTCCTGATATTTCCTCGGTCTTCCATTTTTTTTCCCTCGAATCAAAAATTTTCTGAATTAGAAAAAAATTCTTAGATTCCTATCTGTCTGCCCTTATATAAAAAATAATCTTACTTTTTAAAAAGTAATTTTTATGTTATGTGTTCTACTATTATCAGATAATATGTCAGCCTAGAAACAATATCATTTCGATAAACCAAAATATTTTGAGAGATCAGTCTGGTGTGTAAGAGGATTAAATAAATCTGTGTTTGTATGGAAGCCTTGATCTTCTTGGTTTCCAATTTGATATTTGTTTATTTTTAATTTTATTTATTTGTTTTTGTTTGCTTTAATTATTTACGCAAATTAATGCCTTCCATATTTGTGTATTCTCCAAAAATTTGATAAATAAATTAGTGCTTCTAGAATTCTTGTTCTTTCATGTATTTTGCAAAGAAAAACGTCAATTAATAGTTGCAAAATAAAGACACAGATTCTAGAGAGGATTTAAGGAAAACTTTGTATAAAATTCATATTAGTTTTTGAAATTAGTTATAACTGAGAAAAACTATTTTTGATTATTTGGCTTTATGTGAATTATATTAAATAAAATTTATCTAAGTTTTACAAATTACTTGTAACAACTAATTTTTATATCGATATTTTACAGAAATTTAAGTATATCGAGTAGTATGGATCACACTAAAAATCGCGAGGTTTGAAATAACAATAAATTGCTTTTGCTGCATAAAATGATATATTTTGAGTCTGTTATCGATTTACAATATTAAAAAAAATTTACATTTTCATTGTTATTTTATTAGTTATTTAATATACAATAATTACATTAGTAAAATATAAAGTCATTGATAAAAAAGAATTTCAACGTATCTCATTAAATTTTATACAGTTTATGAAGCTTATTGATTAAAATGAACAGTAAACACTCCTTTATAGAACTCGCATAAAAATTTATAGCCACATAATAAAAAAATAATAACTAACCACTTTGATTAATAAACAAGCCATTCGTGTTCGGTTATTAAGATTATTTTTTATGTAGAGAATTTAAACACACCGATGGAAACATCTTAATCCGGTTTTAGTAACGGTGTTAATCTTGATTCTAAATTTCTCAAATATTCTACTAATTTTTCTTCATATCTATTTTTGAAAGTTGTCTAGAAATATATCATCAATTAGAATTTAATCACATTTCATATCTATCATATGATTATTTAAAATCATTTTGACTATCCTTTTCAAAGTATTTCGAAGCTCACAATAAATGTCCTTGAGGAGCTTTTCCCGAGATTTTTTTTAATGTTTATAATTCCAAGTTTCACTTGCTTACCTTGACCATCTACAGAATTTCATCACGTTCTAGATAAGAACTTTAAATCAATCAAATATCTGATACCCCTTCTTAATTTCATCATTGCCCTTATTATTCGATCGGAATTGAAGCCTTTTGGCTATTATAGTAAGCAAACTGAAACTATCAGATTTAATTTATGTAAAGTAAGCTACATAATAACATCACTTTCATAACTGTATTCACACTTGCAGTGGTGCAATAATTATTATAATTTACATGAAACGGTCTCTTGTAGATTAAAAACAAAGAAAATTTACTTCGGAATGGAACAACGTAGTTAGTTCAACCAATTTTCTGCGCACAGTGGATTGATGTTAGGATGCAGTTCAGACATCTTAAAGCGATGCTATCTAACAACAAACTCTAGAAACTCTAGGCAGCTCATACTGCTTGCGTTTGTCTCTTCAATCTTGTTAAAAAAAAGCAAAAAATAATGGTAAAAAAATAGTAAAAACTTAAGCATTCCTTGGAGAGTCATTGGAGGACTTCTACGCATTACGGAGGCATTTCCTTTCTTTTTGATGTTGGCAATATCTCACCTTGTTAAGAGTTAATGTCCTCTTTGTAGAAAGATCTCTAGTCAGCCGAGACAGAAAGAGAATTTCGAAGCAGCAGCTTTTACTTGTTTTTATTAGTTTATTCTTTAATTCTCCTTTGCCCAATCTATTGTTTCTCATTTTTTTCTGAATCATTCCTGATAAATGTACTTGTTGTTTGCGGCCGTAAAATCTATAAATTAAATGTACCTTTCATGAAGAAGTATATACAGGAATGACTGTTACTAATGGTGAGTATAGGCAAAATATACTTTATAATTGGATGACTATTATAAAAATTTGTTAAAAACTTTTATTTTGAAAAATTAAAAAATATTTATATAACTTTTATAAATCTATTTTACTAACCTTTAACAGTTTTGTGCATTTAAACACACAACAGGTTTTCATTCCACGTGACATGAAATCAAATCGGCGCTACATTATATGCCAAATCTTGTCTTAAACGTTTCATCTAATATTTGAATCAAATGATTCGTCAACTACGGGGATAAGCGTTTATCTTAGACGATTTGATTCAATCAAACTTTATTCAATTTTTCACAGTTTGAACGAACCAAAATTTGGTGGAAGAAGCAATTGCATTTATTGCAGCCGCAGTAATGATGTTAAAATTTTTCATTCAAAATTAGAATGCATAAAATTATTATTTACTTAATTAGTGGCGGTAAAATGCCTCGTTCTGTGGAGCCTTGACTAACACAAATGAATGGCTTATGTTGAACGTTTTAGGCATCCTTAATTCTGTTCAGTTCAGCTATATTAACATCCCGTTTGAAAGTAACACCAGGACTATTTTGGGATGGACCTCGTAATTTTGAACCGCGATGTGGTCGGATGAAAAGAACAACACCTCAGCTGGTACCCCCTCACCCTACTTCCACACCACACCAGCTGGAAAGTGTTTGTTCCGAAGGTTTAACACCAGACAGTAGGTTTCGAGCCTGAAACCCTCCGTCTCCGAAGCCGAGGCCTTACCAATAGGCCACCGCACCTTTAGGTTTCCTTTGACTCAGTTATAAAAGAGTAGGTAAGTCGACTTATAATCAGAATATGATAAGAATCCCCAGAAAGGGAAATTCTAAAATGATAATCATTACAATGGGAAATTCAGTCATTTTAGATAAATAGATGGCTTAGTAAGTGTGGATTTGGTGAATAGCAGATTTGAAAGAAATGGAATAAATTTGCAATTACTTATGTTTTTAATACTGATACATGTTGAATACGGAATGATGTTTTTTTTATATACTGAATATGCTACATTCTGAAATATTCACCTTGTTAGAATTTAAAAAAAATAAAAGACAAAAGATTAATGATTATTGGAAACGCAAGAGGAAAACGCAGTAACAGAATTCTGTATCTGACACATAGACAACCTCCAAAAACCTACTGAAGCTAATACTATATACTTTATATTGGTAACTTTTTAGCACCATGTAGCAGAACTATTAGTTAGTAGCGGGCAACGTGTTAAGATGTTCGTAGTATTTTGTAGCGACCACCACTTATGAGACTTGTATTTTAAGGCGAATTTTGCAAGCTCACACATGTTTCTAATAATTAACATGAACCTTTAAACTGAATTAACTTCTACCTATATAACTCCCATAACTTTTTAAAATATAAACTTTACTGTTTAGACATAGACATCAGCTATGTGCCGATTGTTTCAATGCCCCGAGACGAACACTTTTAGAATCTTTCTTATTAAGGAATGGACGGGGAAGAAGGAGCATATTTCCGAAATTCTTCATCATTCTTTGAAGTTAATTTCGCCCTGTTAGATAATTTTTCGTTCAGTTTTTTTTCCCAGTGTATGTGAATATCGTGTCATTTCTTATCGTAATATTTTGCTTTAATTCGAATAATTTGAGTTTGCTTTATTTTTAAATGTAAATATCTCGTCTTCATCTTCCTCCTCACCCCTAATTTAACGAATTAAAC
>JAPMOR010102973.1:6528-28790 GCA_026543865.1 Argiope aurantia
TCTCAATTTGATTTCAATCTTTATTGATTTATTTATTTTAAATTAAACCACATTACTTTATTCTAATTTTTTATTTTCTGACCCAAATCCTACTTTTGTTAATTATTTCTGAAGCTTAATCTAAGAAATTGCTGGCCATAGCTGTTCCTTACGCTCCGAGCGAAAAGATAAAAGAAATTCCAAACACCTAGGTCATAAGATCAAAGAGATCCGAGATTCCCTTGCCTAAATCAATATCTGAGAAAGGAATCCCTTAAAGAATCTCTTAAAGTGAGCACCATTTCTTGGCATTTTAAAACTAGTTTTTGAATGCCAGAGGTGTTAACTCATTCTCAAAATCAGAATATTCCATTTGCCAAAAATATGTGAAACGTCTTTCACAAACATTCTGAACACTCGTAATGCAGGTTTTGAGATCCGAAAAATACGTATTAGCATATACGTTGATATGTATATACGTAGTATGAAATTTTCTGTCGTAAGCAATTAATAGCTTTGTCAGATGATGACGAAACTTTGAAGTTCATTCTTTATTGCTAGGATTTAAAATAACATTTTTATAAATTTTTGTTTTTAAAATTAGTTTTTAATAATTTATTATTTGCCAGAGTTTGATTTTTATAAGTTACATTTATCATTTGTATTTGGTTCAAAATTGCTGAATTAAGCAATGGCCGTTGTTCCATTCATTTGCAGGATGTCTTGAACTAATGTCTGCTTCCCAGTTCAGGATCAGTGTTGATTTTTTACTTGTTTTCATGAATATTTAATACCTTGCCTCTGTGTGTTTTTTATTCTTTATTACTGCTACAAAATTCTTGATTATAATAAAACTGTAGCTTTATTGACTTGGGGAAGTCGCCAGCTCTGGGTATGTTATTTCGTTTTAGAAATCCGATGCTATTTTTCGGATAATTTAGTAATTCGGTTGATTCTTGTTTCTTTGCTGTACAATTATGAAAGGAATATTTATTTTGAAATGTAGTGCTTATTGAACAATCATTAATCATCTTTCGGCACTTCCAAATTTTTTGTAATTTTTTTCCATTGTTAATGTTCTCAAGATAGAATACAGTTCCCACACATTTTTACCATAATTCAAAATTAAAGGAAACACCACTATTTCTATATTGCGTATAATCTTCTCGTGTAGTATTATTTATTAGAACTATGTCGAACAGAACATTTTGATAGTCGGTTTGACATAAAATTATTGTAATTTAAATAGTAAAATCTTCGTTATGTATTTCTTTTTCTGACATTTCGCTGCCAGTGTAGCTTAATTATTAAAATGTTCTTGGCTCGAAGTCCTATTCCACTTGAGATCCGTCATTTATACGAACTCGGTGCACGGCGTAAGATATTTTTGGTAGTACCGAAAGTATTTTTAGATTGTTTCAAAATTTTAGTGCCTTTGTGATGAATTATTTTTAAATGTTTATATTAAGATCTGAACTAATTAGTATTGAATTGTTAGGCTTCTGTGCAAGTAAGTCCTGCACGAATTTTAAGAATTGTGGTTGGCTCTTTTTGCTTTCATTAGTACTATCTCGACGACAAGAAATAAAATTTTGCTGTGATAAGATTGATGTATACTTTTCATGAATGAATTCATAGAAATTTGGATTTTTTTTTTCGTTTTAGGGCTTGGGGAAAGAATAAAGATCGATATGAGGTAATTGCGTCATATATATAATTTATATGCTTCATCAGAAAAATAACTACTTGCAAATACAATTAAATTGATCCAAAGTCGGTTCAATTCATGAAGATTCATTTCCAGTACTTGAAAACCATTTTTATTTAATCTGAGGTTTAATATTTATATAAAGCAGTATCCGACTCACATGAATAAAGTGATTATTTCGTTATTTACGTCCTCCAAATACAATGTTGAACTATCGTTTATGTAGGAAATAGATCTTTTTAGAAAATTAATTGCTGAGTGTTTTCATACTTCAATTCTTTTATTAACTCTAGAAGGTTTTCTTTTTTGAGAAATATCAGTAAAATATAATAAATGAAAATAAACGATTCAATTAACTTTAGTTTTCTCCAGTATCGATAATGAAATAATTTACTTCTAACATTATAAAATAATGTCGTTGCAAAGACTGCCAACGCTGAAAGCTGAGGAATAATTGCACTATTTAAGAAATCGTCTCCCTTTTATTTTCTAAGAGTAATTATTTAATTTTAGCATATGTATGGAATTTTCACTTGTTAGTTCATTATTAAAATACATTAATCAGATCAGAAGGGATTTAAAATTTTCTGAAGACTGGCATCGATTGGCAGAATGATTAACATTTAGTCAATAACAACACAGACTCTACAATTTTTTACAGGTCGGTCGTGATTCTGAAATCTCATCATACATGAATTTTCGAAATCAACGTTTTTTTATCCGTTTGTTGCAAATCTCGACAAAAACCTTTTAAAATGCGACTTTTTCTGAAAAACCGTGAAATGCTTCACCTTTTTTTGTCTTTTGAAGGATGCATATGTAAATTTTAATATTCCCTGTCCTCGCCTTTCTCAGAACGTGTTACAGGAATGGATAGCAAAAAATGATTAATTTGTATACTGGCATTAATTCAAAGTGGTTGGAGGGGAGAGTAAGGATTGTGAGTTTCTGATAATTTAAGGATACTAAATACCCCTCATAATTTGCAAAATCTATCTTTGAAACCTCTAATCTCCTACGCATCACCTATTTGGAAGAATGCAGCAAAATCCCGCATCTCTGTACTAGATAGATTGCAAAATGTTATGATTGGCCAGAAATAACGACATTCTGAAAGACCTTGTTGCATTAAAAAACTTCTATAAAAATACCAATAAGATTTTTTGATAAATTAAATAGAAGCGACAACATCGCCATTAAAGAAATTAAACCATATGACCTCATACTTCCGGAAAACGCCTAGCGACCTCATCTATGTTTAATTAAAATTTTTGCTTTACCACACCGACAGGAATCTGGACTGTTTTTGCCGAAAAACATCTTATATAAAATGTTCTTTCCTTATTATATTTATGTATATATTCTTTTCTCTTTCGAAATATTATCAATAATTTTCTAACTGCTCTATGTAGCGACAGCCACCTTCAAAACGCACAACCACTTCATAAGTAATCTTAATGCCTTATATATTATGTTCCGAGTTTGGAACTTCGGCTTCAAGAACTCCGTGACCCATCTTTCAAATAGGCAATACAAAGGAATAGTATCCGTATACAATCTGTTGGTAAAAGTTAACTTTTTTCTTATAGATGATATAGACTCAAATTTACTTAATTGCTGAATGATCGTTCAATGCACACTAGTTTCTAATTCTAGAAACTAGCGTGAAATTTCGCAATACTGGTTCAGTTTTAGATTGTAGAATAATTGAAGATCCAGTGTCTGATTACATTAAACAATGATTTTATTTGCTTAGCATGTATTCAACTGTATATGCATAGCGACAATTGAAAATGTCTTTTAATTCGTGCTTTTATTATTCTTGAGTGTGGCATTTTTTAAGGAAAAGGAAACGAGTTTTCCTTTTTATTTTTTATTGATGTAAATGAAAACTCTTGACTTTAGTAAAATTCATAATACATAATCATAAAATACATAATCATAAAAATAAAAGTAATGTTTGGTTTGTAGTGCACTCGGATAAATCTACGAGAAACACGCCTTTCATAAGTGCAATATTTATAAAGGCATATACCATTTCATTCAAAGCTAATCCGTTTTGGTTTGAAACAAAGCTGCACTCGAGAAAACATGGGAAAGCTTTTGCTGTAAGATATAATAAACCTAAGTTAATGTTGTTAAGCTAGTTTTTGCTATTAAATTCCTTGTAACATCGTGGCAAAGTTAATCGTGATTTTAAACGAGCTTGGACAAAAATTTGTCCTTTTGAATATCTATTTGTAGCTAATCAGATTTAAATAAAAAACAAATATTGTAAAAATAATTCGAAGTCTTGACTATTGGCTTATTTAAAAATGTTAAGCTAAAGAGGTATCTTCAGTGAAAACGAAAGATTTGCAGATTTCAAAAATTTATCCTTCACAGGGCCGAATGAAGACTTTCAATCTTTGCTAAAATTCCTTTTACTTACTACATCGACGAATATTTCCTGTGGACCAATGATCACTGACTAATCGTTCTCTAGGAGAGTACATGAAGGGAATCAAACTGTGGATTCGTTGCCATTCTTACTCAAAAGAAAATATTTCAACAAGCCACTGAATGGCTTTAGTGATAATCAATAACATAGATTAAATCAATTTACACCATTGAAGTAGGAACGGCGAATGAGTGTTTTAAAAACATATAAGTTTCTTCTGGCATACATTAAAAAAAGAAAGAAAAGAAATAATAATAATAATTACGCGTGAGACAAAACTGATTTCCTTTCTTATCGTTTTTCTAATTCAAATTCTATCTTCCTACCAAAACTTGGGAAAAAATTAATATTTTCATCAATGTGAATGTCCAAACAATAGAACTGCGAGCGGCGAGAAGATATTGCCTGACTATAGTCTTTTTGAAGGAAATAAAGGGGGTTCTTCCGTCTTTGAAGGGAACGCCGTTAGTTTAGTAAAAGAACTGCAGTTTGAATTTTTTTAAAGTTTGTTTATTCTAGCTTTAAGGCAACGATTTCACCACACCCTATTTACACCTTGCAACAAATTTCTTCCTAGTCTCGTTTTAAATACTGAAATCTTGTATTACCATCACTGGCATAGTGAGAAAGTTTCAGCACTGGACGAAGCGTAAGCGAGTTTTCTGCAACAATTTCAAATGGATAAACATTTTATTTTGGTACTCCACTAAAGCAGCTTCTGTTGGAGCTGAATTCCGGTGTCATACGACATTCGATATCATGTAATAATCTCTGCGAATTCAATACATGGAACTTTATCAAGCACTAAAACAAGTTATATTTATTTATTAAATAATATCAAACGTTCATTTTTCTGTAATAGTCTGCCGTAGAGGAGGGTAAATGGCACCTTGGGCGTAATCATTTCTTTGCCTCCGTCTGCCTTGTTTCATTAGATTTCCGATGTCGCGATGGCCTACTAGTAAGATGTCGACTTCGAGGTCAGAGAGACCTTATCACCAAATCATCACCCTTAGGGCCCTCCTTCCTCCCCCCTTGAAAAAAAGGGGGAAAACGTTGTAGTGTTAGGTTTGTATCTTCATTGACGCAGATCTTGGTGACATTTGTTTTGGCTCATTGTCTAAATTATTTAGTGGCTTTTCGCTCGCAGCCGCCAAAAAGCTCCAAATATGCTGTTGTGGTAGTTTTCTGCCGTAGAAATACATTCCAAGGTATTTTTTTTATGGAAATAGGAGATTTAGAAGTTAGGGGGCTATTATATTAAATGGAAAATGTGAACTATTTTATTTAAGCAAAAGAAAAAAAGTATTCATACAATTAATATAAGCAAATTTATAAAATCATTAACAAAGAATGAAAATATACCGTGTGCAACGATGCCCGGTGATTTGTCAGTTGCTTGCTTAGTGAACCCCTCTGATGAAAAAGGCTCTCAGAATATTTTGAGATGTGACTGAGGTGGTTTGAGAAAGTAAATAAAACATACTATCAGTCAGTGCCAAGTTCATAGTGCATTGAAAAGGGATGCATTGTTACCTTACTTATTACTCTGCCTTAAGTGGGTTTGCGTACGACCGTTTTCTTAGTTGGACGAAAAAGAAATCTTCAATGTATATTTCTTTCGGGACGTAATGTTTCGGGAAGTTAATCTTTTTCAAAAATCACTGAAATGAACACAATCTGTATATTTAGAGAAGATATCTGAATCACATTGATTGTCGATTTCGAAATTCCCGTTATCGTTATTAACTCTGTCACTTCAATCTAAAAAGGGAGGGGGGGGGGGGTGATCATGATGATTTTTTTAAGAAAGCATCGACTTCCAGTTCAAGGTTTGAAGCCATCAAACATCCAATGTGTATGTGATTCTGATGTTCAGTATGTATGATCCACTAGCGTGAAGAGGAAGTTTAAAAAATGGTTCTAGCAAAGTTGATGTCCTTGTTATCTAGTCAGGATTCAGAATTGCGAAGGCCATTTCAAAATAGGCACCGTGATGCTTCAAAAGGACGATTGGCTTCTTGATGCACGTGATTGTTATTAAACTCGATAAAAAATGCTACCACTCAATCTCGTTGATTTACAAAATAAAGAAACAGAATGTGCCAAATTTTCAAATGAATAAACTGCCGTATTAGCGGAAGTACATAAATACTATTTCTTCCATTAGTAAAACCTAAGTTCATTGGATGGAATATTTCAAACCATGTAATACCATTCAGAAAGATATTCTGCTTGTAATAAGTATTATAAGACATGAATGGCAGCTTATTATTGATATAGTGCGAACGTCACTGACACTGGCTTGCAGTGACTTGTTTTCTCTTTCACATTTCCCTTTTATCCTTCTAAACAGAAGGGGAAGACCGGATTATAGAGACCACTCGATTTACAGATTGTCAAATCTCAAACCCTATTCATTTTCGTTTGTTTTGGATGGAAATGTTTTGGCGTACAATTATGTCATTATATTTAAAATCGATATATTTAAAGAAATAAAAAAAATCCATGCAGAAACATTTAACTAACATCTTGAAAAGAATTTAGTTTAAATCGCTAATAAAGAAGAAACGAATGTAACAAAATTTTATACTTGAAGCGAGTCGCATAATTTTTTACAGCTAATTCTATAATTGAGCACTAAATGGGGTAAACAATTAAGTGCCTAAAATAGAAAGTACCTTCTGAAGGAAAATCGCCTTGATGCGTCTATTACCAGTATGATTAATTTTGAATATAGAAAATTACCTGGTACTTTAACGTTTAACGCATGAGAAAAATGCCCATAAGAGTATTGCTCGTTTTACATTAACGTGAAAAACATTGTTTGAATTTGGATTACGTACAATTTTTACTCTTCCGTTCTTATCACTGACTGTATTTTACCATCAAGAAGCTTTGCAATTATGACATTGGGGATAGATGTAGTCATTTCCCCCCCCCCCCCCCAACCTCTCTACGCCAAGGACTATTACAATAGAATATATCGCTCAAATCCAATCTATGGCACGCAGTAAATATATTCATCGCATTTATTTGACAAGCGAAAATGTAATAGCTGAAGGTGTGGTCTGCCGATTGTTGTGGGATTCGTTCCCTGTCACAGGAATGTCGTGTCGACTGAATCCCACGAAACGCACGAAGAACGACAAGTGACGAAGCGGAGTCGGACGTCGAATCCAGGCGTTGATCGGAAGGGCGGGATCTCTCAGCATTGTACATGCACGGTTCGGTAAATGCGTTAAAAATTCACTTTTGCATATGTATAGTTAGAATATGATTTTATTACAAACGTTTGAACAAGAATTAAGATTTTTGTAAGATTTTTTTCAATGTTTTAATGTAGAATTTCTTACAACGAGGTTAACATATCGCATTTAAAATGATTACAATTATAGGAAAAAGGGAAATTTATCTACATTTTAGTCTGTTGTTGTTTGCCGTACAAGGGGATTTTTTAACCACTTTGTAAGAAAATTTGCATGCAGTTTTGCAACGAAAGAGCCAACAACAATATTGGCGATTTTGGGTGCTGTATTGAAAACTTAATTTTATTACATTTTCATGATAAACTGCGATATTTTATACATTAATTTAATTGCAACTCTGCACTTTTCGATATAGGTTAGGACATTAGATATTAAAGAGCTTAATCTTAAATAATATAATTTGAAGTTGGTTCCTTATTGCAAAACTGCCTAATGTGAAATTTTCAACAATGCAGTGGTGAAAGTAAATTGGAAGATTTTGTCGGTAAGTTCCATGAGGGCTTCTTAAATTTCGTCCTCATAAAGGCTGTTCGGTATTACAATTTCTATAATGCGCTCCTTTTGGTATCATATACGTTACCAAACATAATCAATTAGGAAAATGATTTAGCATTTAGATGTTTTAAATTAAAATTTTTCATTTAATTTTAATGAATTGAATTTATTTTAATTCATAATTAATCTTTTTTATAAATTTCTAATTTTTCATATTTGTAATAAGTTTATAATTTCCTATATAAAAATAGGACTATTACGATAAAATTAAGAAGCCCTTAGGTCTTAAAAATGAACATTTATTTTAAATTTCTCAAAAACAGAATTGGGGAATAATTCCATTGGTAAGTAAAATTGTAATTTATAGATTATTATTACCATTTATAGACTTAGAATTTTATTAACACATATTTTTGTTGAAACATTTGTTTTGCGAAATGATTCATAGTCTTCAGAAGTGGCCCATGTACAGAACACAACTTTTTTAATTAAAATTTTTAAAATTTTATAATTAATAATAATTGTTTCGAATGAAGATATCCAAAAATTTCTACAAATATTATTTATTAAACAAAGATTTTTGCAGTCCTGTTGAGTAGAATAGTTAATTTTCGGAAATATTATTTTGAGTATTAAAATTGAAAATCGACTTATGCTTAATTGCTCATTTCATCACATATTGATATCATTTGTTACATAGAAATAGGATAACGTTTAAGGCAAAGGTAAAGAATGCCCGAGAGGCTCCGACTTAGCTCCTAAATAATAGCCTTGAGCACATTAATTCATCCATTTTTATTGTTAGGAGAGATAATTGATACAGAAAATTTGTTACGAATCGGCAGGTTTAATTTAAAAACCGTGTACTAAAGTTTATTCATCTAGGTCATTGCATTTTTGAAATCTGTATTTACAAGTGTATAGATACAGCCCTACCACCAACAGTTTTTGACTAAAATGTGACACATCTATCCACAAATTGTATCTTTTGGTGCATTTTTTTACTTTGTTAATAAATATACCAAAATAATAAAATACTTATCATGTTTATATATCCTTACAAAATAAGTTTGGAAACCAATAGCCATTTCTTAACATTTTGTATGAAATTCTACGGCGATCCATGTGCTATGGAAAGAAAACTTACTTTTATAACTAAACTTAATAAAATCATGAACACCAAGTTAACGTTAAAAGTATCAGTAATTTTCCAATACGTTAGAACTGCTTTGGAAAATTTTTATTTGACTTCTCGCAGTAAATTTAGTAATAATTGATTACCACTAGTATTACTTAGATTTTCATAATTTATATGTCAACCCTTGCCATTTGTCTGTAAGAGAATATTCAAAAATTGCACAGAATGTTGTTTACCTATGATGTAATATTAATTTAAATTAACTTGGAAATTTGTTTTAGGATTTACAGTGAGAGGATTTGTAACAAATCTCTCATGGCACTCTAAAATGTTGATTTATCTAAATTTTTACCTATTTTTGATTTATTAAGAAATTTATCCTGATTTTACATAACTAATATAAATACATATGTTACGATTATTTTCATTAATTTTTTTTCTCTTCCAAAATGGACACTCCGGGGGCTGATGCTTCAAGTTACAAAGGTTATTTAAAGAGAGTATTCAGAGAATATTTCAAGAGAGAACTCAGATTATCGCAAGAGCACTCAATAAAAAGTGTATCTAGTAAATACACAGCCTTTTCATTGAAGACTTCTTGCAACCGAAGATATATCTGAAATATTTATTGATATCGCATCAACTCTGGAACCTTTCCATACTGGAAGATTGGACGAACCGTTTTCGTCTGCAAATGAAATGGAAATATTTGGAAGGTAAATACATTTTCATTTATTAATTGAAACTTTTCTTTCGCAATTACTGATTGTTTCTCTTATACAGTGGACTCTCCTATGACACAGCTCTATATAATGTTGATCACATAAAGCCTTAAATAAATTTTGACTAGGTCCCGTAAATCTCCAAAAAAATATTATGTATTAAGTGTAATATTAGCAGTTCATAATTTTTGTTTTGTTTAATAAAGCAAATGTATGTAGTTATATTTCAATATGAACACTAAAACTGACTAATATGTACACTCACCATAGCAATAGGCGCAAATACAAATTCGAAGCCTGTTTGAATTTGATAACTGGGTTATGCTTGACTAGTATTCATTTCACCACATACTGACATATGTTGTCATTCAGAAATCCGATGCCAGTTCAGAAAACGGTAAAGAATGCATGAATATTTCCCCTGAATGTTCCATTTGATATGATTATGATTGAAGTTCTCATATCACCCCTCGTTGTAGGAGAGTCCTTTTTATTTCTGTTAATTATATAAAAAATCTTGCATCAAATTATTTGTAACCCAGCCATTTTAGTTTTAGAAAGTATATTGCGAACCGCAATTCTTGCTTTGATTCAGTGTATTAATTTACTCATTAATTCATTTGTTTCTGTTTATAATATTTATATTCATCTAAAGATTTAACACAACGGGCCCCTTGACACTTTCAGTATCCCGGGGAAACCTTAGAGGAAATGTGTGTGCTTACCTCTCTTAATGTATAATAATTTTAACTCCACCCCCCCCCCCAACTTCAACAAAAAATCAGAATTCCCTATCAGCATGAAAGTTTTTCATGATAATATATTATGTGTTGCTCATGTTTTTTCATAACTCTTTTAAGTTTCTGTATTTCTATAAATCTTTAGAAAGAGTGATAATTTGAAACCATTCAAGTCCTATAACTTAATAGTATGTGTAAAATATCCCTATATCCCGAATATTTATCTTAAAAATGACAAAACGTTTTCCCTAAAAATGAGAACATCATTTGAAACGAATCTAAATTGTGGACAGGAACAATCGGTGAAACCGATTTTACATGTATTAAAATAGCGGTTTTGGAATTTTTAACAATTTTCTTTTTCTTCACCATTTCTCAATATCTCTAACTTTCTAAAAATCATGCATGCTATTAAATTTTTGGTAGAAAAATTTTAAATTCTCTTAAAGGTCAAAATTTGCATTGCTTGTGTTTGCTACATATTTCCAACATAGCAGTTCAATGCATCAGTGTGTATAGTTAAAGATGTGTATCAAATTTTAAACACTTTCAGTCAAAGGAGGGTCTACCAGTTGATTTATAAATTTACGAGTATTTGAATGAAATAATTCGAAAACCCCACTGCTTAAACAAAGGGAATTTGGAATGTGATCTAATAGCCCTCACTGCTGATCTGTTTGAACTTTAAATCTAATCAATGGGAAGGAAAAGTTTCAAAATTAGTATTCAGTTTTCTTCTTTGTTCTATGAAGTGCAAAACTTGCCATATTTTGTTACTATAAAAGATAAATAAAGAATTCCACCTGTGGCACATAACTGCTATGTCCTAGCTTTCAGCCAGTCCTGTACCTGTGTTAAAGTAATATTTAACCCTTAGCACTCTTTTATTAATTCTGAATACCATTGTGCAAAATGCATAATTTTCATGTTCTTGCTAGATAATGATTATTATATAGATCTTACAATAGAAAAAAAAACCTTCACTTTAATTTTTAGGAATTATAGAAAATTTGCAACTAGTTTTGAGATAAATTTTATATCCACATTTATATAATAATGCCGTTAATTTGGGGGTTCAAAAAGTTTAATAAATTAGTATTTTTGTGAACCAACACTGTTTTGCCTTGAAGGAAATTAAAACACGTGTGTTATTGTATATGCTTCAAAGATCCCTATAATGAAAACAGCGGTAACAAAAACTTAACAGTAAGAAAAGTGAAGTACTTGAAATCAATTCTTCAAAAGAGACGTTTTTACTCAACTACTTAAATTGAGTAATAATATATATAAGATGGAATTTTGTAACCAAATCTTCATTTCACTTCTTTATATGCTACAGTTCGAATTTTTATTTTCTTGTATTCTGAAATACAGAGAAAATATAGTATTAGGCAAAAAATTTCAACTGAGAGACTCTGACGAATCTCCACGTTTCAGATCACTCCGAGTTCGAAAAATACATTTTAAAAAACATTTTTTATAAAGATTTTATCAAGAGGAGCAGCGCTTTGACGTAGTTGAGAAAAAATGTGAATGCAGATTCTACTTATGTAGAGCCAAATTTTCATATTAGATTTTTAACTGTTTTTGCTTTCTCGCCTACAAAGCATATATACAAAGGAAAAGTGCTGTGTTATCAAAAATTCGAATTCGACGTTTTGACGAATCGCCACATTTCATCGGCTCTCAGCGTGAAAAACGCATGTTTGGAATTGTTTCATGAACTTAATATCGCAAAAACCCTTTCAGCTAGACGGATGAAATTTGATACGCAATCATTACACCAAATTGATTGTTTCTCTCTGATTTTGAACGGAATCTATTCGTAGAAAGAATGTCTGTCCACTGATCTACAATTCTATTAAAGATGAAAGCATATGTTAATTGGCGCTCTCAAGATCAAACCGTTTGACCTACAGTTGCGAAATTTGGGAAATACATACCTTCGAGGGTAAGGATGAGCATTTGAGAGATTTTTTTATAAATTTTAATTAAAAATTCAGTTGAATTTTGTCGTTTTTTAGCTATAAATTCCGAAAATACTATTGCACAAATATTTTACCATTCCAATATGTATAAAAATACCTATTTAATAAACGTGCAAAATTTTTAATTTTTGGAATTAAATTTTCTTTCTGATACCCTGAAGCTCAAACTGTTTTCCTTATTTCATCAACTATCTTATTACTTGAATTTTTTTTCTGTAGTTGAAAGTGAAAGAAGAATTGTTCTTCCTACACTTTCTAAAGTTTCGATATTGTAAGTTCACAAGGTGGGTAACAATATGAAGTTACAATACTGCAAACGTTCGAAGATAGATTACGGTGTATGTACACACTTGAAACTTCGAAAATCGTTCAAACTATCGAATATTTTTTTTATTGCTTAATAATATTCTCTGATCCTTTAGCTTTCAAACGATACCAAGATGTTGCCAATATTCGAAATATTTCTTGAGTTATAATTATTTTTCTAGAGGTGCTTTCATTAAAAACTCTAGTTACGGTTTTTTAAACCCATTTTATGAAGAATATTTTTGCACTATGTTGCTTCATTCAAACAATCATAACTCAACAAGAAATGAACCAAATACAGTTATTTATAAATCAAAATAATCTGTATTAAATAGCTAATGTTTTGTGCCTCAATCAAAGTTATATAGAAATAAATTTTTAATAGTTATTTAAATGTTAAAATTACAGAAAAATTCTCGCATTTTCTATTCATCGTTGATGAAAAAATTGTCAAATTGAAACTATATATTTTTATAACTTGATTGAGTCAGACAACATGAAGACTAATTTTAGGCGTAATTTCCAACTAGAATTGTGTGTCTGTACAAATTAGAATTTAAGATGTTTCAAAAAATATGCTTATTAGCTCATTAAGTATTTAATTAATTAATAATTAGTAATATTGTTTTTCTCACTGAAATGAGTTTAAACATATATTAATGACCTACTGTGAAAAAACTGGATTTTAAAAGTTAAAATTTAAAAAAAAAAATCTTCTAGTGTGTACGTACACCTTAATCGACAATCGACATTTACATTTTTAATAACATGTCACGGGGCTGGCCCCCATTCGGTTCATATATACAATCAACAGAACTTAAGTAAGACAATAAAGTAAGACGGCTTTAACGTCTACGAATTCGATGAAATCACAATTATATATAGATGATTTGACTGAAATTTAAGATAATAAATACTCTATCCCACTGGCTGGTCACCTGAGGCGACTAGTAAATAATAATTGCAAAACGAAAAGAGTTGGATGAATAAAATTTGATATATAGATGTAGCTTTGATCAAATTTTGAACCAAATTCATTTAGGGGTTGGCTGTTGGTTTCCTGCATTTTTAATTCATATAAATTCGATAACTCTAAAACGCAGCGTTTTAGATAAATGAAATTCAGTACTCAATTTTAGCATCTAAAATAAAAAAAATTGAATCAAATCTGTCAAAGAGTTGACATCCGTTTGCACTTTCGCATCTATGTAAACGCGATAAATCATATTTCAGTGATTTAAATAAAATTTCTTTATGTAGTTATGTTATTAAAATTGTAATTCTGCGTCAAATTTTGTTTGAATTAATTGGAAAAAATGTATTCAAAATGTATATACGTGGCTTTAACTATATTATAAAACACAAATTTTTCATGTACAGATCATCAATCAAAGCTTTACCGATTTCCGCAATTTTATGCAGGTAGAATCAAAATAATATACCTATTGTAGAATAGGCAGAAAATTTCTTTAAGACCAGCCTCACGTTTTAATTTTCTTAACCACAGATTTAGAGGCTTAGTGACACACTTCTCATTGATAATTAAGAATATATTAATTTTCTTAAGTGGAGTGAGATGCTTTTGGCAATGATAATAGTCAAAAATTCAGTTCTAAAGTGGAGTTTTCGCCAGTAAGTTTTGTTTCTAATTGATAATTTAGGACATATAAAACGAATTATTTATTTTATTTATGAAAACAAACTAGAAATATATTTCCTGCTTAAAGTATTTCCTTTTTAATGGCAAATCGTTTATACGTTGTGATGCGATAATTTTCAAGTTCATAACCACAGGTCGATATCCTATAAAAATAATTCACTCTAAAATAAATCACTCTAAAATTAGCATAAAAGGAGTATAGGTTTAATAATTGCAGTGAATTTATTTTCAGTGAAAGATACTAATTACAAACATTTCAAAAAATGAATGACGTGCAACTTGCAAATCTAAAAAATATAATATCTTGCATGATAAATAACTTCAAAAAATAACTACTATTGCATAGGATAAAAAATAGAATAAATAGATGTATTATGTTTGAAAATATTGTTGCATAGAGCTTCATGAGATTACAAATTTCGGTACGTTTAGAGCGAATTATAAAAAAAAACATGTTTCGAGAAAGGAAAAAAAGTTTTTTTTCCCAATAAATTTCTGCTGGATTCATTGTTGAAGCCTAATTTATGAACTTTTCATTTTAAAAATCTACACAAGTTATGCATTTTTTGTAATTAGTGAAATGCGCCCTAACGTATTAGATTAAAATTGAAAGATCAGTTTTTTGAACGCTCGGATGTTTCCCAGTTTCTCTTAATTGGTGTTGAGACTTAATACTAAATACTTCAGTTCATTAAATCCTTTCATTTAACTATTTTATTGCTCCAGTAGATCTAAAATGAGAATGAATCAAAATCAAGAAATTGTAATTTCATTATTACAATTCTTTTTCTTAATTGCAGTGCATAAATGAAAAAGTAAAAAGCTGAAGGTGGTTCAGTAACTTCTGCGAGAGTTGTTTCTAAATAAACTGAAACACCTTTAATTCGTTCCTTTTCCTTTCAAGTCTATTCTCGCCAAAATAACTCCACGTTAAAGAAATTTCGGAAAGTGCTATGAAAATTAAAGACGATATACAGATTTATTACCTCTTATTATGGTTCAGTTATTGATTTCTAAACTGGTAGAGACAGAGGTAGTACATATATTTTTCTAAATGTTACGAAATTAAAATTTTGTATTTTCACCCATCCATTCATTCATATTTAGTAAAAAAGAATCTTGATACTATAAAATTTTAAAGAATATATACATTCTACGATTGGTTACTACTGGTGAAGTAATGATATGTTAAAGACCGCTGTTTGAGAAAATTTTCTACTAAATTAGCTGACTCGAGATACGGTATCGTTTCCAAATTTAAATTATGCATTGTATTGCTATTTCAAAATGTGCCTTAAAATAAATTTGAAGGAAATCCCTACTGAAGGTGAACGCTTGAAATTCGATCAATTTTAATCAGGAAACAGTAAAATTTTCTTAACGTATTGTTACGGATTCACTTCCTCGTCCGTACCGGTTCTTTTACGATTTTATGCAGAAATACAGTCCTTTAGTAGGAAACGACGACGACGTTTATTAACACAGAGACGACAATTATGTACAGCCGAGACGAACACACAGTAAACAGTAGCCCATAAGTAGTAATCGACCACAGCACACAAAGTGGCACAGAATTCAGGAGGAGAAGGGGTCCTCGGAGCTTCACACTACGTTCTCTCCAAACGGCTGAAATTCTCCACTGTCTTCTCGCTTTAGTTGTATCCAGCTGCCAACACACTATTGCATGACTGGCTTATTCCTCACAGGACTCGAACATAACAACAGGACTTGGCGCACAGCCCAATTCAGCAATAGCTTGAGTTCCACACAACGCAGGCACTTAGTCGGATTATTCCGCCATTGCTTCGTTTCCTCTCAAAGACTCTGTTCTTGTCTTCGATTCCAACTCCGATTCTGGTTCCGTTCATTTCGGCTTGAGATTGCCGGCCTTTTATAGTTCCCGGGAGCGGGCGGAGAAGTTTCTGGACCAATCAGGAGCATCTCAGTTCCTAATGAATAGATCGATAAAATTCTCGAACTTTCCAGTAATTTCTATTTTGTCACTAAGCTGAGATCACAGACGCGGCACCCGATCAGGGCTGATCGTAAAACGGTCTTTCTTACGATGCAACTATTAGTGCTGGGAAGCAACATTACAGGTTTGTAACAGGTTTTAGTGCATCAACATTTGGTTATTTAAATGAGACTAATGGTCCTTATAAAGAGTTAGGAGTTTGTAACTTTATCAAAAACGCCAAGATGATGAAAATAACAAAATGTAATTCGTTACATCATTTAAAGCATTTTTCCCAACTGCAACTTTGTATCAGTCTCCAAGGACAAAACAAATAGCTTTTGGGCCATTCCAAGAAAGGGCAATCAGTGTAGTATTCATTTGAAAATTTACGGCGACGATTTTTTTTTTGTGTCAAATTAAAAAGTTGAACATTGCGTAAGAAATTGCAAATGCTTCTTTTTATTGAAAGATTGGAAGTCAGCAAGTATCTTATTGTAAATTCACAACAAAATGATGAAAATTATACTATGTCAATATGGATAAAGCTCGGTTGTTCTGAGAAATAGTTCACTTAATAGAACTGGTGGGGACGTTCTTGTAACTTTCTCTCAATACGATCTACGTCGTGTATAATTTCATCCATTATGGATGAGAATTAAGTATTTATTTTGGGACAAACCCTTCTTCCGTTTCCCCATTAGGTCCAAAGTTTGACATAAATCATTATTTTTGTTATGGCGGTTGCATCCTCAATGGCATGTATCTAGTATATTTCAGTTAGAAGTTGCTGCTTAATTATAGTGTAGTAGCCCTTATACGAACTACTTAAACATTTTTAATGTGCAGAAATAAAGAAGTGGTTCTAACAAAAATCCTGCTTTTTTTATACTTTCTCTATAAATATTTTTTTCTCTATAAATATATACTTTTATATTTAAAGTAATATAATTCTCAAGAGATTTAATGTCGTAAAACAATGGGAGTGATTCCCTCCAATTATTTAATAAAAGTGAATTTCTTTAGACTCATTTCCCCCCAGTCGATTAATATGAAAACGTGACACAGAATAAATACAACTGTAGTCAGAAAATAGCACACCAAATTTGATATATTCGAACCATTGCATTTACATGTTTCTGAAAATACAAATAATGAAGCCTTCTTTGGATGTGTCTCAAGATCCGAATGATGTCTCACTGCATAAACTTTAAATCTGTGCACCGGATTTTATTTATCTTGCTCTCTTCCTCTTTGTAGTTATCTTGCTAATTTATATTCGAACAGACTTGCATGGTTGAAAGAACAGGCAGAAATTTGATAGAAATCCACAAATTAGTTTAAAACATATATACCAAGCTTCATCATTTAATACGAAGCATTTTTGAGTTGTTTTTCACAGATGGACAGACAGACATTTTTCCAAAATGTGTTCTTTGAAGTGAGCGAGGTCCAAAACGTGGAAATTTCTCGAATCCGAATTTTTTGACGATTAAAATACTTTTTCTATACTTCATGTACGAGAAAGTAAAAAATTCTTGTGTAGTTATTGATTAGAGTATCCAGTCGTTTTCGCATTTAATAAAACGTTTCCTTTGACTTTCTGTAAAGCTGAACTAACTATCTTTGCGCATCAATTCTGTAAGAAATATGCTGACTTAACGTTTATTGTAAAGATTCGAACACGAAAGTAGTTAGGGAACCGGCTAGAATTCGAAGATAGATTTTTTTTTAAATGCAGAAAACAGATAATGAATTGAAAATTTCAAAAGAAATATTGCTTCCTGTTCCTAATACTAACAATAAAAGTGAGCGTGTGTGTTTGGCACTGAGTATACTAAATTTGTTTGTCAAAATGCACCATTAAATTTATATAATATAGGAAGTTGGAAATGTGCACCGCGGAGCGATTTGTTTGATATTTTAATTTATAAGAAACTAGCCGCCTTTGGCGAACCAGCTGGTCTCCAAAACTTAATGCTTTTTCAAATTTTAATAATTAAATATTTTATGTAACTCTTATTTTTATAGCTTTTTCATCAAAATATTTTAAAACTTCAAATTTTGATAGTCATATAATTAATTCATAATATTATAAATGCCTTCAGTCGTAACGTAATGTGTATCACTCTAATTTTCTGTTATCTCCCGTAGAATTTATGCTTTAAGTTCAAGTGGAAATGATTAAAGTGCAACTGATATAAGAATTTTTTTTTTACTGAAACGAAGCATAATGAGTACTGAAAATCGAATCGCTGAGTATTTAAGCCTTATGGGCACTAAAGAATATATTTCTTAATTTATATAATATCTCTTCAATAAAATTTTCTCAGATTCATCATGAAAGGATCGATTAATTAACAATGTTTAGTTTTAAATGCGTCAAACACTAAGAAAATAAACAGAATCGTTTAAAATAATCGGTCGAAAACAGGTTAAAAAACTACTTACAAAAAGATGTACTTAAAACTACAAGCATATACAAGAAATATATAACTAACATAAATACAATCTAATTACAAAAGCATTCAACTAACCTAAAAATAATTTAAATCCAGTCCGCATCCATTGAAAATAGTTGTCAACAATCAGAACACAATGCGCATGCGTGAATTTTCACCGCCAGTTACGGTAACGCAAATGCGTGAATTTTTCTACGCCAGTTGGGGTAACGCTATGCAGATTAGAAATTTTTAATTTCCTTTATTCTGTTTTAATTCAAAAGTACTTCAGAATGAATCTGAAAGATCGATTAATTAACAATGTTTAATTTCACATACATCAAACCTTCAGAAAATAAACAGAATCGTTTGAAATAATCGGTCGAAAAATATGACGCCTAACCTCATTAGCGTGGGAAAAAAACTGAAGCCTTACTCATTTGGCGGTGGGGAAATGAAGATTTTTTTTGGCGGGAAAGTTAGCTTTAAATTATTCACATTCTAATTGAAAAAAGAAAGGGACCCCAGGTGCACATTTCCGACCTCCAATGTATACATGTACCAAATTTGGTAGCTGTAGGTCAAACGGTCTGGCTTGTAGAGCGCCAACACACACACACACATTGAGCTTTATATAAGTGTAGATTAAGCTGAATTTAGAAATTTTTTTTCCACAACGAATTTCTAAAATATTTTTGCACAAAAACGAAGTGTATGCCATTTTAAAATTATAATATCAATTTAATAATAGGTCACATTTTCCCTGAATTATGGAATTTTTTCGAAACATTTTTAACCTATTTGTAGTCTATTGCCTTTATCTTCTAATTAAATTTTCCTTGCTTCATCAAGTATTTTATCACGTAATTTTTTTTTCATCTTCAGACCTCAAAGAAAAATGATACGATTTATGATCCATGGGGCTTTCTAGAAGAATAAAAATGTAATCACATTTCATCGCACATTTACGTTTCTAATAGCGCGTTGATATCACGGGATTAGTCTGGATTAGAAAGTTTCATGCAGGCAATAAATAGAAGATACGTCAAGTAGTTAGAATAATTGGGCTTCAATGTCCGACAAATGAAAGAAATAACGCAGCTAAGCAACTGAACCGAAATCAAATATAATCACTACTTCCGGAGAATCTGCTGCTTAAACTATCGGGAGCGGTCTCCCCAAAACGTTCTCGCGTACTCTTTAATTAACTGTCAGGCCAGAGAACTCCCTCATTGGCATTGGCGTGCAATAGTTACGAAATATTAACCGTGGCGGGAATTTAGTATTTTTACTGAATCTCGTGTTGGTGAATTATTTGGTGATTTATCCCTTGCATGCGTGAATAGTGTCGAAAAATGAAGTCTGTATTTCAGACAAGTATTTCGCTACCGATTAGAACAAAAGTTTGACACAAAACGGCACTTGTATTCACGGAATCAAGTACCAGATTGAATATATTTAAGTCACTGCGTTTTTGAATTATTGAATTAGTTTCTGAAAATACAGACCGACAGACAGTCAACCCGTTGATGGATTTGGCACAAACTTTGATAAGTTTCAAAACTATAGAAGTTAAATCTCTGTTCCAGATTTTATTTATCTTGCTGTCTTTGTTTTATAAGTATCGTGAGAACTTATATTAAAGCAGCTGCACTTTCTCTGAACAGATTTTATTCAAAATTTGATATAAAACTGCAAATTCGGTATAATGAGCATAAACCAAATTTCATTCTTCTAGCTCATATCGCTTTTGAGTTGCCTTTGTCACAGACGGACGGATGGACTTACATTTTCCAAAAATCTTTTTTTCTAAATCAAAAAGGTCTAAAAAAGGAGATTCGGTAAATTTCCAGTTCGAATTATTTTGACGATTATTATGCTTTCTCTATACTACATAGTCGAGAAAGTAAAAAAAAGTCTGCTAGTGATGAAGAAGCACTTAGAATTTCGTAAAAATAGCCTATTTATTCGGTAAGATATAAAGTTTAGTTTTTAATCTGACGTTTTTCTTTAAGAAAATGCAGAATATTTGAAAACTTATTGCATTATATTAGCATATAAAATGAATCCTGTAAATATTCAATGACATATTTTTTGTAAATGTATTTTAATTGTGTGTGCCTGAAATACAGCATATTTGCTCTTTCAAAAATCAAATATATTGGGCAACTGTACAAAAACTGCGACTCAGAATGTCGAATGTATTCAGAAGTTATCGCTGTTTCAGTGATTTAAATTTCATCTCTCTTAAGTTAAAAAATGGAACTTTTTCTGTAATTATTTGAATCTTTGAATAAAACATCAAATTCTATGCGAGGTTATACATAAACTAAATATGTCTTCATATTTGCAAGTAACGGACTTGAGATAGTATTTAAATTTGCATTAACATATTTATTTAAATTTGTGCAAAAAGTGAACTTCTAACAATTATGCATCTTAATTTACGATACAATTAAAAGCATGCTGGCTACTTGAAGATTTAATTTGTGCTCCAATCTTGAAAGGGCATCGACAACATTCTTTGCTGTGTGAGGAATGAAGGAATCAGGCTCATTAATTTTCAGCCCGATTCTGCCGGGATTGAGCGCCGTTCTTCTAAAAGAAAATCAGAAACCCTAAAATGGCTATAGAGAGTTGTCCAATTAGAAATTTCCGTTCTCTTTTCTTATGTTTTTAGGAATTTGACTGCATTGTACAAGAGTTTGATCTCATTTCCATAAAATAATTGGGGGGTTGAATAGAATGTTGCCATCAGGGACAGGGATTCCTTGTTTCCTTTTGCAAGAAAAACATGCAGTTTTTTTCTTTCAATCACATTATAATTGAAATCACTTAGTTGGAAATCTACTGTTTCTGCAAATATTAGTGGATTATTACATAATTAAATTTCTTGTTATTTGAGAACTTAATTTACAGCACTTTGTATTATGTATTTACAAATTAAGCGTAAAGATGTTTGTGTAATTATTATGAAGTAGGGTAATATATTTTTAATCTTAATTGGAATTCGGTATTACTGTTCCAAATTCAAACAATAGCAGTGTGTTTTAAAGCGCACCTTTTAGTTGCTCTTTAGAGAGGGATTGAAATTTTTTCGCTGCATTAAGAGTTTTAATGGCATTCATATGAAATTTTTTTTATAAGTTGCCCTATATATTTGACTTTGGAATTATAAAAGGCAAATATGCTATAATTCACTCATGCGTAGTAAAAATTATTTTTCTAAAACACTCACTCTTTGAATATTTATTGAAAACAATTAGGCGTTTCACGAAGTCAAATTTTGTAAATTCTAAAAAAAGTAGTAATGAAATCTAATTAATCCCTTCTGGGTAAAGCTTTTAAATGTGAATAGATTTCGTTATAAGATACTAAGGTGTATTATGAGCCACCAAAATTATTCTTTATTTCCTTCCATG